>CM037646.1:48799474-48826063 GCA_015227895.2 Colaptes auratus | reverse complement strand
ACCCTACCCTACCCTACCCTATCCTATCCTATCCTATCCTATCCTATCCTATCCTATCCTATCCTATCCTATCCTATCCTATCCCATCCCATCCCCTTCCTATCCTATCCTATCCCATCCTATCCTATCCTATCCTATCCCATCCCATCCTATCCTATCCTATCCTATCCTATCCTATCCTATCCTACCCTACCCTACCCTATCCTACCTTATCCTATCCTATCCTATCCTATCCTACCCTATCCTACCCTATCCTATCCTATCCTACCCTATCCTATCCCATCCTATCCTGTTCTTTCCACCTCACCCACCAGTTCAAATGACAATTGCTGTAATTCAGAATATTTTTTTTCTATTAACACTATACCAAAGCAACTTCTTGCAATAAACAAGCTCCATTCATAAGAAAAGACCTAGATTGCAGCTGCAGGCTGAAATGTCAGACATTATTTCATCCTCCAAGGAAGCAAGGAAAATCTGCAGGTGGGGGGAAAAAAAACCCCACCTAACAACAACGACAGAACAAAACCAGGCTGGAGTTTGCTTTTTTGCTCTCATTACTGTGTCTAATCACTGAAAACACTTAAATATATAAATTTCCTTCGAATTCTGACTCAAACTAAAACAAAAAATAGAAGGCAATGAATGAAAGCTGGAGGTTTATCCACATAATCTGTGAACAGCAACAGGCAGCGACTTGCAGAAGAGGCTAATTCCCCAGTCCCGACGCTGGCAGTGGGCGTGACACACTTGGCACATTTTTAATATCCTTAGCATATTTTATTTCAAACTTGTTAAAAGGATATGCTGCAATTGATCTGCTTTCAGTGACAGGATTGAAGAGCATTGCCAGCAGTGGTAGCGTGTAGCAACACAAAAGGACGGCGAACGGAAGAGCCTCCTCGAGTTAAGCCCTCCAGTAGGAATCACGCCATGTGAGCTGTTACTCCCAAGTAACTTGGCACCCGTGCCGGGTTACACCCAGCCCAGGAGGGGGGTGGGCTGAAAAGAACCCAGCCCCCAGGTGGACAAAGAAACCTCACCCAGGTGGACAGAGAGACTTGGTCCCCAGTCCCAGGGCTAGGGGTGCCCAGATCAAAGTCTGTTCCACTCCCTGTCCACAAAGCCTTATAAGGGAAGCTATTTCCTGTCTCTATCTCTCCTCCTGCCCTCTCCTGCCCCTGGTTGCTGTAACCAACCTATGCCATGTTGCTCCAGACTCCTAAGGACTGCATCTGAAGAGAATCTGTCCCGCCTCTAAAGAGAATCCATCCTGCACCCAGAGAATCCTTTGCCAGCTGTGCCTGGGTTTGTATATATTTTTATTTACCCTTTTCCCTTATACCTTTCCCTTTCCCTTCCTTTTACTCAAATGCCTTTTAACCTTACCTTTTTACTTCCAAATCGAGTCAAGACTCTTTCTTCCATAATTTTGTCTCTTTTTTCCTCCTGCCTAATTTGCTTTTCCCTACCAGGAAAAAAAGGGAGAGGGGAGGCAATCTAAATCTGTTCCATTTGGCCTTTTGGACACTGGGAAAGCTGAAACCACAACAGTGCCTATGCATTGCCACTGCATGCTATAACCCCTTTTGATATTGAGACTGAGAGCTGCGGGGCTGTTTCATAGTTTCAGTTAGGGTTGGAAGGGACCACAAGGATCATCTAGTTCCAACCCCCCTGCCATGGGCAGGGACACCTCACACTAGATCAGGCTGGCCAGAGCCTCATCCAGCCTGGGCTTAAACACCTCCAGGGATGGGGCCTCAACCACCCCCCTGGATAACCCATTCCAGGGCTTCACCACTCTCATGGTGAAGAACTTCTTCCTCACCTCCAGCCTGAATCTCCCCACCTCCAACTTCATCCCATTCCCCCTAGTCCTATCACTACCTGAGAGCCGGAGAAGTCCCTCCCCAGCTGTCTTGTAGGCCCCCCTTCAGATACTGGACGGCCACAATGAGGTCACCTGGGAGTCTTCTCTTCTCCAGACTGCACAGCCCCAACTCCTTCAGTCTGTCCTCACAGGAGAGGTGCTTCAGCCCTCTGCTCATCCTCGTGGCCCTTCTCTGGACACCTTCCAGCACCTCCAGATCCCCCTTGGAATAGGGGCTCCAGAACTGGAGGCAGTACTCCAGGTGGGGTCTCACCAGAGCTGAGCAGAGGGGGAGAATCCCCTCCCTTGCCCTGCTGGCCACACTTCTCCTGCTGCAGCCCAGGCTCTGCTTGGCTTTCGGGGCTGCAAGTGCACACTGAGAGCTCCTGGTGAGCTTCTCCTCCCCCAGCACCCCCAAGTCTCTCTGCTCAGGGCTGCTCCCCAGCCAGTCACTTTCATATTTGTGCGTTCGTAGATGGCACTGAAAATCAAGAGCCAGCTCCCTCTCCTTGAACCACTCTCCTTGGGCTAGGATAATGAATGGAACAGTGTATGCTTTAAAGTGACACTTTCCCCCCACACACAGATACTTTATGTGCAATACTGAATATTCACCAGTGCAGAAGAACTCAGCAAGGCTGGAACTCAGATGAGCAACATAACCACCTGGCAATATAATAATCAAGTTGCTCACTCACAGTCTTCAAACTTGTTTAAATATTTTATAGGTTCCCAGTGACAGAACAGTAATCTCAGAATGCTGGCTAGCTCACACATATCAAAGATATAAATCTCCATTCAATTTCCACTCTGAATCTGTTAAGGAAGGAACCTGAGCCTGAATCCCTCCTCTCTTAGGTCACCTTAACAATTAATTAAAGTCTTTGGATGCATTATTTCTGGTTTTCTCTTTTTTTGGTCAGGTGCTCCACTTTGCCCCTTTAATAGTAGTGCTCTAATGCCCAGGAAAAACATTAAAAACTTCTATTATGAGAAAGCCAAAAGGAGAAGCACACCACATGACTCTGGCCTTTTGGTTCAGATGCAGCCATGCCCCTCCCTGGACCGTGTTTGAATCACCATGGGCAAGCTTTACTTCAGCTGTCAGCATGTGCCCCCAGGTGTGTGAGTGGATGAAGACTGATGTCACTCCCCCTTTCCACTGCAGAGAGGAAAGGCTCCAGTCAGAGCCTACTGCCTGCCATTTTGAGCCAGTATCTCCATCTCCTTCATTGCACATCTCTGTAATAGATCCAATTTCAGGTGCAAGGAAACACTGTTTAGATGACATTAGTCATCTAATGACTGGAGTCATGGAATGTGCTGCCCAAGGAGGTGGTGGAGTCACTGGAGGCACTGGAAGTGTTTAAAAAGAGCCTGGATGAGGCACTTGGTGCCATGGTTTAGCTGATCAGATGGTGTTGGATGATAGGTTGGACTTGGTGATCTCTGAGGTCTTTTCCAACCTGGTTAATTCTGTATTCTGTAGTCTTAACTGAAATGAAACCAAACCAACCCAACCCAAACCAGACAGATCTGTACAGCAAGAAGTATCTCTTGGGTTGAGAATAGCTCTGAAGGAAGGGACTTGGGTGCAGTGATTGATGAGAAGCTCACCCCGAGCCAGCAGCACACTTGTGCAGCCCAGAAAGGCAAATGGTGTCCTAGAAGAGGAGTGTGGCAGGTAAGGGAAGAGAGGAGATTCTGCCCCCTTGCTCTGCTCTGCTGAGACCCCCAGCACAAACACTGCATCCAGCTCTGGTGTCCCCATCGCAAGAAGGAAACAGAGCTGTTGGAGCGAGTCCAGAGGAGAGCCACAAAAAGGAGTCAATAGCTGGAGCACATCTGCTCTGAGGATAGGCTGAGGGAGCTGGGGGTGTTCAGCCTGGACAAGAGAAGACTCCAGAGGGGTCTTAGAGCTGCCTTCTGATGCCTGAAGGGATCCTACAGGAAGGCTACAAAGGCACTTTTCATCAGGGTGTCTAGAGACCAGACAAGGGGGAATGGTTTGAAGCTGAGGGAGAGTAGGTTTGAACTGGATCTTAGGAAGAAGTTCTTCAGTAGGAGCATGGTGAGACTCTGGAATAGTTTGTCCAGAGAGGCCTTGGATGCCTCCTCCCTGGGAGTACTCAAGGCCAGGCTGGATGAGGACTTGAGCAGCCAAGTCAAGCTGAAAGGTGTCGCTGCCCACAGTGGGGAGGTTGGAGTGAATGATTTCTGAGGTCCCTTCCAATGTGAGCCATTCTATGACTCTGTTCTACCATTAAAGCTTTCCATACCCATATGTGCTCATGGATCACAAGCAGGCATGACAGAGAAATGAAAACATTTGCAGAGCAAAACAAACAACGAGGTGGAGAAAGGGAACTGGTTTTAAGGTGCATGATCACAGTTATGCTGTGTTTCAGTAGCAGGAATCACACAATCATTCATTTGTAAACACTTGATATCTAGCTGAACAAATGTTTATTAACAGCAGTTTGTGGAGAGAAAAAAAAGCTTTCATATGAGGCAGGTAGGTCACCTCAGGAATATGTTTTTCATCTGACAAGCTGTTGAAGATTACTCACAATTATTCCCTGTCTTTTTTTTTTTGGGGGGTGGGGGGGGCTGTTGTGGGTGGCTTTTTTTTTCCCTTCCCTCTCCCAGCAGAACCAAATTGAAACAGGAAATCAAATGACCAAAAGTATTGATCTAAAGAAAGCTCTTTTTTTTTTTTGGCCTGGGTTTGTGTAAACCCTGTGCTGCCCTAACTGCCCATGAAGCTAATTTTCCAGGGGAAGCATTTTCTGTTCTGCTGAAGCAGAAATCACTGCTCCAAATGTTTCCTTCGTCAGATGCAGTAATCTGCTTAGCAGAAGCAATACCAGGGGTTTTTTTGTGTGAGTAAAAAGAAATCTCTTTCCCCTGCTTTCATTGCCACTCAGCTGCCAGCATAGGTGGGCTGAAGTGGCAGTTAAAATTTAGGTAATAGCTCCATTTGGCTGTTTACTCGCTATTAATGAACTCCCAGCGCCTGTTTGCTTCCTATAAACTAACAGTGCAGCAGACAAATGGACAAGCAAAAGGGAGATTTTAATGAAAAGTCAATTTATGGCAGCACCTCAGCTGCTGACAGATTCAATCTCTGCTGCGCTATTGCGAGGCGCAGTGCTCCTTCCGCTGCTCCTCCACTGCCGAAGCACTCAAGGGAGGGTAGAAGAACTAACGTAGAGCAGAGTAATAGACTTGGTATTCAAGGCCTTGGAAAAATTATTCCTGTTTGGCAGTCAGCAAGAAGAGAGATAATGGAAAAATGAGAGGGAGGCTAAGAGATTTCAAGATTCTGTTTTGAAGAAGAACGTTAAGCATTTTCCCTGACATTGATCCAGCTAATGTATGTGGTTTCAAATGTGTAAATGCACTTAGAGATTCTGAGGCTGTCTCTGTAAGCCCTTCAAAATTAAAGGAGTGCTGCAGAAGTCTGGGGGATTGGTACAGAGAGAGCTTGCAGGCCTAAACACTGTGACAGATGCATTTTGACACAGGAATGAAAAATAAAAGGGAGAGAGAGAGACACATAAAACCTAAATCACTAATTACAATTTTCCCCTCGAATATCTAATGATAACTATAGGGGAAACTGGGTTTATTTACAGCTCCAGTCATTCAATAACTGCCTTGTAATAATTAAACCAAACCTTTTAAAACCAAAAAGGAACAGGAAATCCCACCAGCATCACAATCTGTGAGATCACATCTCATGGTTCATAAAAACAGGAGCTGGCTTGTATGGATCTGTTCAGGCTGGGCGCTAGGAAGAAATTCTTCCCAGAGAGATTGGCCCTTGGAATGTGCTGCCCAGGGAGGTGGTGGAGGCACTGTCCCCGGAGGTGTTCAAGAGGGGATTGGATGTGACACTTGGTGCCATGGTTTAGTAGTCATGAGGTCTTGGGTGTAGGTTGGACTTGATAATCTTTGAGGTCTTTTCCAACCTTATTGATTCTTTGATTCTATGTTCAGGCTGGATGTTAGGGAGAAATTCTTCCCAGCAAGAGAGACTGGCCATTGGAATGTGCTGCCCAGGGAGGTGGTGGAGTCACCATCCCTGGAAGCATTTAAAATCAGACTGGATGAGGCACTTGGTGCCATGGATTTGTTGATTAGCTGGTGTTGGGTGATAGGTTGGACTGGATGACCTCTGAGGTCTTTTCCAACCTGGTTAATTCTGTATTCTCTATTCTGATGCATCAAGAGAGATCATAGGTTCTGTGGAGGAGCTACAAACACCATTATGGGGTGGGCAATGTTTTTTTGGCAGGGCTGTGTTTCTCCCTGTACAGGTGGGTAGCCTAAAGGAAGGTATCCTTCTGGCCCCTTGTTCTCTTTGTTAGGCTGAGTGGAGAATAGGATAGGATAGGATAGGATAGGATAGGATAGGATAGGATAGAATAGAATAGAATAGAATAGAATAGAATAGAATAGAATAGAATAGAATAGACCAGGTTGGAAAAGACCTGTGAGATCACCAAGTCCTATCACCCAACACCATCTAATCAACTAAACCATGGCACTAAGTGCCTCATCCAGTCTGATTTTAAACACTTCCAGTGATGGTGACTCCACCACCTCCCTGGGCAGCACATGCCAATGGCCAGTCTCTCTTGCTGGGAAGAATTTCTTCCTAACATCCAGCCTCAACCTCCCCTGGCACAGCTTGAGACTGTGTCCTCTTGTTCTGGTGCTGGTTGTCTGGGAGAAGAGGCCAATCCCCACCTGGCTCCAACCTCCCTTCAGGTAGTGGTAGACAGCAAGATCCTCCTCTGGAGGACCCTCCATGATCCTCCTCTGTAGCTGCTCCGTCAGGTCCAGGTCCTTCCTCCGTTGAGGGCTCCAGAGCTGGATCCAATGCTCCAGGTGAGCTCTTACCAGAGGTGAGAATCCCCTCTCTCCATCTGCTGGCCACACTGCTTTGGATGCAGCCCAGGATGCTACTGGCCTTCTGGGCTGCAAGCTCACACTGTTGTATCATGTCCAAGCATTATCTCCTATTTTTGGAACGTCCATTGGGTTCCTACCTTGGCTGAGTTTCAAGAACCTGTCTATAGGCTGCATTCCTGAGCCTATCTGCCTTACAAATCAGAGATAATAAACTCTGATTGCTTCACTTGCTTGCTGCTGCCTGAAGCAGAAATTACCAAAGCTAAATGGGTGCTCAAAACTCCATCAGGAGTTTCTGTCATCTAAGAACTGTAAGCATATGACTTCATGGAAACTCTAAGGAATAAACACCCCATAACAGCTTGAAGAAATATGCAGTTGCTCCAAGGAGACCTAATTGTGGCCTTCCAGTGTCTGAAGGGGGCTACAAGAAAGCTGGGGAGGGAGTTTTTAGGGTGTCAGTTAGTGATAGGACTGGGGGGGATGGAAAACAAATACAAATGGGTAGCTTCAGATTGGATGTTAGGAAGAAGTTGTTCCCCATGAGGGTGGTGAGAGACTGGCACAGGTTGCCCAGGGAGGTGCTGGAAGCCTCATCCCTGGAGGTGTTTGCAGCCAGGCTGGATGTGGCTGTGGGCAACCTGCTGCAGTGTGAGGTGTCCCTGCCCATGGCAGGGGAGCTGGGAGTGGCTGATCCTTGAGGTCCCTTCCAACCCTGACAATTCTGTGATTCTATGATTTATGTTGACAAATGATTCACTTAGAAATGAGAACCAATTGGTAAAAAGACCATGAATATGAAACTATTTACAAGGAGAAACTAACAAGCACACTTAATTAGCAAACATTATGTTGAGTGCCAAGTAAGAAGATTTGTAAGTGATAGAGGATTATATTTTCATGTTAATTAACCAGGTTTACTCCTGCTGCAACTACCTGTTCAATATCAAGGTTCTTCACATCTTAGAATCAGAGAATGGCTTAGATTGGAAGGGAACTCAGATATCACCTCCTCCAGGGTCCCAGCAATAGTCAGGGACCCCTCTCAACTAGACTCAGCTGCTCAGTGTCTCATCCAGCCTCGCCTTGAACAGCTCCAGGGAGGTTGTCCAGGGAGGTGGTTGAGGCCCTGTCCCTGAAGGTGTTTAAGCCCAGGCTGGATGAGGCTCTGGCCAGCCTGATCTAGTGTGGGGTGTCCCTGCCCATGGCAGGGGGGTTGGAACTAGCTGATCCTTGTGGTCCCTTCCAACCCTGACTGATACTATGATACTATACTATGATAACCTCTCTGGGCAACCTGTTCCAGAGTCTCACCACCCTCATGCTGAAGATCTTCCTCAGCTCCAGTCCAAACCTATTATTCCTCAGCTTCAAACCATTCCCCCTTGTCCTGTGTCTAGACACCCTGGTGGAAAGTGCCTCTGCAGCCTTCTCATATAGCCCCTTCAGGTCTTGGAAGGCAGCTCTAAGGTCTCCCTGAGCCTTCTCTTCTCCAAGCTGAACACCCCCAGCTCCCTCAGCCTGTCCTCATAGCAGAGGTGTTGCAGCCCTTGGATCATGTTTGTGGCCCTCCTTTGGACTCACTCCAACAGTTCTGTGTCCTTCTAATGACAGGGACACCAGGAGGTCTTCTGAACACCCTGACTGATTTATGCTGTATTGCCTCACAGTTGTGCCTTTGAACTTCCAGCAGTGTTTACTCTCCTGCGTACTCAGCTATGGAAGATTTTATTCCACAAAGACAACTTTCAAATGCACCAAGTCACTAATGTAAATTGTTTTTGTACCATGAAATCACATCCAGGCTTTGAAGAGGGTGGAGAGAGCATTTTTGAGTGTTAAATGTGAGGAGAAGCACCGAGGATTTTGCTACAGATACCAATCTGCAATCAACTTTTATTAATTTTGAAGTGAAGTTGTAGCTTTTTCCTTCTGCCAATAAATCACTCTTCTGTTTTCTACCCCTGACACTTTAATCCATAACTTTGACTTGAGAATTAGCAAAAATGCTTTACAAATGCAGCAAGGATTGGAGTTAGAAGAGCTATTGATTTATTTTTAGTTGAGTTCAGGAATTGCAGTTCAACTCTTTAAGCAACAGGATTTGAATATGCATTTTCTTTCAAAAACACTAGCTCCTGCTCACAGATCTACATTCTAGGATCTTAAAGACATAACATAGGTTGGACTTGATGACCACAAAGGTCTTTTCCAACCTGGTTAATTCTATTCTATTCTAAAAGAGAAGAGGAGCTTAAAAACTCCTCTCAAGGAGACCTTCTGGCTCTCTACAACTACCTGAAGGGAGATTGTAGCCAGGTGGAGGTTGGTCTCTCTCCCAGGCAATCAGAACCAGAACAAGAGGACACAGTCTCAAGCTGTGCCAGGGGAGGTTTAAGCTCAAGATGAGGAGAAAGTTCTTTCCAGAAAGAGTAATTGGCCACTGGAATGTGTGCCCAGGGAGGTGGTGGAGTCACTGTGCCTGGAGGTGTTCAAGAGGGGATTGGATGTGGCACTTGGTGCCATGGTTTAGTAGTCATGAAGTCTTGGGTGACAGGTTGGACTTGATGATCTCTGAGCTCTTTTCCAACCTTATTGATTCTGTGATTCTATGATTCTTGCTACTACAATCAGAAGCTCAATTTTACCAATAATGTAATCAAAGAGAATTAGTGGCTTACTACTTACAGTAACATGGGCAGGACAAGAGAGTGTGGAACCAGGCAAGAAAACAATTCTCCCGATCACAGAATCACACAGAATCAACCAGGTTGGAACAGACCTCCAAGATCATCAAGTCCAACTGATCACCCACCACCATCTAATCATCTAAACCATGGCACCAAGTGCCTCACCCAGTCCCTTCTTAAACACCTCCAGGAATGCTGACCCCACCATCTCCCTGGGCAGCACATTCCAATGGCCAATCTCTCTTTCTGGGACAAACTTCTTTCTAAGATCAAGCCTAAACTTGAGGTGGAACCTCCTGTGCTGCAGCTTACATCCATTGCCCCTTGTCCCATCACAGGGAGTAAGTGAGCAGAGCCTGTCCCCTCCCTCCTGACCCCCAGCCCTCAGATATTTATTATCATTTATTAAATCCCCTCTCAGTCTTCTCTTTTCCAGACTAAAAAGCCCCAGGTCCCTCAGCCTCTCCTCACCAGGCAGTGCTCCAGTCCCCTAAGCATCCTGGTAGCTCTCTGCTGGACCCTCTGCAGCAGATCCCTGTCCCTCTGGAACCGGGTAGCCCAAAACTGAAGGCAGTACTCAAGATGAATTATCACCAGGGCAGAGGTAGAGGAGAACCTCCCTGCATCTGCTGGACACACTCTTCTTAATACACCCCAGGATCCCATTGGCCTTCTTGGCCCCCAGGGCACATTGCTGTCCCATGCAGAACTTGTTCTCCACCAGCACTCCTAGGTCATTCTCCACAGGGCTGCTCTCCAGCAGATCACCTCCCTGCCTGTCCTGCTGCAGTTTATTACTCCTCCCCAGATTCAAGACTCTACACTTATCCTTGTTGAACCTCATTTAATTAGCCTAGATTATACCATTTAACCTGTGGAGCAAATAAGAGTTTCATCTTAAAATTAAATTGAAAATGCCCAGAGTGCTGCAAAGTGCTGCAAACCCAGGAGTTAAATGTGGGGGTTATATGCTCACAATCAGTTTCTCATTGACAGAGTGAATTCCATAGTGCATGTGACCTTACTTACTCATATATATTTTAACTTCAGAATACATAGAATCATAGATTTGTTAGGGTTGGAAGGGACCTCAAGGATCATCTCATCCCGACCCCCTGCCATGGACAAGGACACCTCACATTAAAGCAGGTTGCTCGCAGCCACATCCAGCCTGGCCTTCAATACCTCCAGGGATGAGGCTTCCAGCACCTCCCTGGGCAACCTGTGCCAGGCTCTCACCACCCTCATGGGGAACAACTTCTTCCTAACAACCAATCTGAATCTACCCACTTCTAGTTTTGCTCCATTCCCCCCAGTCTTATCACTCCCTGGCACCCTCAAAAGTCCCTCCCCAGCTTTCTTGTAGCCCCCTTCAGATATTGGAAGGCCACAATTAGGTCTTCTCGGAGCCTTCTCTTCTCCAGACTGAACAGCCCCAACTCCCTCATAGCAGAGCAGCTCCAGCCCTCTGCTCATCCCTGTGGCCCTTCTCTGGACACCTTCCAACACCTCCAGATCCTTCCTGTACTAGGGGCTCCAGAACTGGACACAGTGCTCCAGGTGTGGTCTCAGCAGAGTGGAGTAGAGGGGGAGAATCCCCTCCCTGGCCCTGCTGGCTCTGCTTCTCTTGCTGCAGCCCAGGCTCTGGTTGGCTTTCTGAGCTGCAGGTGTTCACTGCTGGCTCCTGTTGAGCTTCTCCTCCACCAGCACCTCCAGGTCCTTTTCTTCAGGGCTGCTCTCAGCAGCCAGTCCCTGCCCAGCCAATATTGGTGCCTGGGATTTCCCTGACCCAGATGCAGGACCTTGCACTTGGTCTTGTTGATCCTCCTGAGGTTGTCATGGGCTCACCTCCCCAGCCTGTCAAGGTCCCTCTTGATGGCATCCGTTCCCTCCAGCATGTAGTTCAGTGTACAAGAAGATCAGAATCCCAATTAATACCAAAGCACTGAATTATTCAGATTCATGTTGTGCAGAGTGTTTGGCTTTGGGTTTTTCTAAGAAGAAAGAAAGTCTTTACAGTAATCTCCTCAGGGAGTGGATCTCGTAAAGGCTATCAATAAATTGCCATACACCTAGAGGAAAACATTTTCCTTGGCTCTGGCACAAGTCTAACTCCTCTCAAGGCTCGGGAGTCCATTCTGCAAGCTTCTCTCTTCCTCTGGTAATTCCTCAGGAATTTGCAGGGAGGATCACCAAAATAGGTGCTGATGGTTCATTTTCCCCTGAAGCTTTCAAAGGAAACTGTTGAAAGCAAGAGTGGAAAAAGCCCCAAGTTCTCAGGCCACATGCAGTCTTCTTGTTTTACATAGTTACCAGACTTTTATCATTAGAAAATGTGCTACTCCTTTCTTTCTCTCTTTTTTTTCAAAGCCTCCTTTGCACTGCAGTTGTGTGAAACAATGATCTGTTGAATTTAATTCACAGATCAAAGAGGGAGGAAATTAACCAACACAGTAAATTGATTATTTCATGGGTGACATAACCAAGGCAATGATTTATCTTAATAAAGAGCAACATCCCTCTAGTCCTTACTGAATTCCAGCCAATGCAATAATACTCAGTTGTTAATGACTTTGATGTTGATGTGGAAAAGTGAATGACTGTATAATCACTGAAAGGGACCTCATCACAGTGGAAATGTTTAAGCCAAATCATTTTGGACTGTGAAAAGAGCCCTGAGTGCTATAGATTGCTGGGTCCCATTTTCAGCCTTAACTAAACAGAGCCTGAAAACTTTATCATACTGCTATGCCTCAGGCTGGTCTGTAATTCTGACAGCCCCAGAGAATTGGAGTTTAATGTATATGTCTGTGGACTCGCTGTGGAAAAAAATGTCAGGGCTTACAGCACCAACAATAAATACCTGTCTATCAACAGCCACCTAAAAGAGTAATTAGCCAAATCCATCTTTAGGAGAGGGAACAGAAGAAAGGAAACAGAAGTCAAAGAGGAAAAATTGTACTAAAAGCTTATTTTTATATCCCACATTACTAAATATGGCTTAAGAGGCTGAAATACAGCATTAGTCATTCACGGCAGCCTCTAGCTCCCCTTTTAGCCTTCCCTACTAACTCTTACAACAACAAACCAGGCTAAAATTAGAGCTGCTGTATAGTCTGTTAATTTGATTATCATTGTTTCAGCACTGATTGAAGAGTGCACATCAAAAGGAAGGATCCAGTGCACATCAAGCACAGCTTCCTTCACGCTGGTGTTCAGCTCTCAGATCAAACAAGGAAGAGCAAGGTCATTTTTTTTTCCCCCACTCAGGTTTCCTTCAAATCCTCTTGATGCCCAGTGAAGGGTTCCTAGCATTATCATCACTCCATCCATGCCTTCTAACTTCTCTTTCCTTTCATAATGGCAGGAAGAATACTTTGCATCCTTCCAGCTTCAGGTAGTGGTAGGACTAGTGGAAGTGGGGAGAAAAAACCACTAGCAATGGGTAGATTCAGATTGGATGTTAGGAAGAAGTTGTTCCCCATGAGGGTGGTGAGACACTGGCACAGGTTGCCCAGGGAGGTGGTAGAAGCCTCATCCCTGGAGGTTTTGAAGGCCAGGCTGGATGTGGCTGTAAGCAACCTGCTGTAGTGTGAGGTGTCCCTGCCCATGGCAGGGGGGTTGCAACTGGCTGAGCCTTGAAGTCCCTTCCAACCCTGACAATTCTATGATTCCAACTTTCCTTTCTCCCCATGCATGCTATGAGAGATCAAGAGGAGATGGGTTAGGAAGAAGGTGATGGAAAATTATGCAAGTCTGCAGCTCCAGCTTTTCTAACCTCAGCAGAGAGAGGCAGCTGCAGGTAGGGCTGGAGGAATTATAGGCACTCTGTTTGAATACCACACAGCCCCCAGGCTCCAGAAACATGATACCCTGATGCTGATCATGAGGGGAAAAAAAAGGGAAAAAAAAAAAAAAAAAAAGGGGGGGGGAAAAAAAAAGGGGGAAAAAAAAAAAAAAGAAAGAAAAAAGAAAGAAGAAAGAAAAAGAAAAAAGAAAAAAAAAAAAGAAAACAAAAACAGAAAAAGAAAAAAAGAATAAAGAAAAAGAAGAAGAAAAAAAGAAAAAAGAAAAAGAAGAAAAAAAAGAAAAAAAGAAAACAGAAAAAAAAAAAAAAAACAATGAAAAATGAAAATAAAAAAGAAAAAGAAAAGAAAAAAAGGAAAAAAGGAAAAAGAGGAAAAAAAGAAAAAGAAAATAAGAAAATTAAAAAAAAAAAGGAAAAAAGAAGAAAAAAAGGATAAAAATAGGAAAAAAAAAAGGGAATAAAGAAAAGGCAAAAAAGCTGAGGATTGTTAAACTGCTCATCCAGGCCTGCAGCTGGGGGTGACTCAGAGTGCAGAGCTGGAAAAATGCCCATGTGGCAAGATTAGAAACTCATTTGTGTAGTTTATGTGGCCTTGCCAGGAGCCTCCATTTCTTTTTCTTTTTCTCCTCCCCCCCCCCCCAAACCTCCTTCAGTTTATTAACTTTAAAAGCCCTCCTTTCCTGTTGGGGATCTGGCATGGCTGCAGCCAGGCAGCTCAGCTCTTTCTGCCTTTGCATTACCCACACTTAAAGGCTTGCTTTCCCCCTTCAGAAAGGGACTCGTGTGAGCTCATCTGTGGAATTTTCACATGTGCTGGCCCTTGCTTTTCCTTTTCATTCCATTCTTTGTCCCAGGGTTCAGTTTGAATCCAAGTGCTTTCAAGCTAACTGTATTCAGCAAGCCAGCACTTTCAGGAATATATGTTATGAAAGCAGGGGAAGGAAAAAAGAAAAGGCCTTCTTGTCATCAAAACCATAATAATTATGTGTCAAATGTAATTACTGCTCTGTGGGTAATACATCTAATACTCAGTGACAGAGCAAGCAGCCTGCAGAAGAAAGTAACTGGTGGCCAGATCAAATGTGATATCAAATTAAGCATCATGCTTAAATGTTCTGCATGCTAAAGTTCTAGCCAAAAAAAAAAAAAATAGCCATAGCAGGAGGGGGAAAAAACAAAACCACAAAACAAAAGCCAAAAGAGTTCTCCTCATTGAAAATTGTTAACGTGGATAAGCTTCTCGGCTCTCTCCACCTCCATAAAATGAATCACAGCTCTCTCAAAATGAGAAACCCTGTGCTGGAAATGTGTGCATTACGAGGATCAAACTCTGGTGAAGGAGCTCACCTAAGAGGAAGGAATGAAGTGTGGGAGTTGCCTCCTGTTAACCCATTATGCTTCCTCGGTTTTACCTTCGCTTGCACGCCGCTCGCGCAGTACGAAGCAAGCTTCCCGCATTTCCCTGCCTACTTTGCAATCTAGATTAATGAGCAGCTGGTGAAGCTGACATGTGCCTGAAAAGGAGGGCTACTGAAAGCTGAAGTCATATTCTGAAGGAGGAAAAACTGTACTGTGTCAGGAACCAGTATTCCAAATATGACAGCATGTGTCAGAAGCTTGGCCAGTTTAAAAACCACGAGGCCTCTCCTTCCTAATACTCTTCTAAGCAGAATTAAAGTCTCACATTGTCCCAAAACCCCCTCTTTAAAGCCTAATGCTTTAATATTATCCCTCCCAGTCCTGAAAATCACAGAATCTCAGTGTCACAGTATCACTAAGGTTGGAAGAGACCTCGAAGATCATCGAGTCCAACCTGTCACCACAGACCCCATGATCATCACAGAATCCTAAAATGGCTTAGGCTGGGAGAGACCTCAGAGCTCAGCTGCTCCAACCTCCCCACCATGGGCAGGGACATCTCTCAACTAGACTCAGCTGCTCAAGGCCTCATCCAACCTGGCCTTGAACACCTCCAGGGAGGAGACATCCACAGCCTCCCTGGGCAGCCTGGTCCAGAGTCTCACCACCCTCGTACTGAAGAATTCTTCCTAAGCTACAGTCTAAACCTAATCTCCCTCAGCTTCAAACCATTCCCCCTTGTCCTATCCCTAGAAGAGGTCGCACAAGGCTGTGTCCTGTAAATAGCAAAGAGGCACAACCTTTATCAGAAGTAAGCACTAGAAGAGCTCCATGTACAAGTTTGTACTTGACTGTATTACAGTACATTAGAGGTTGGAAGGGACCTCCAGAGATCATCCAGTCCAACCCCCCTGCCAAAGTAGCATCACCCAGGGTAGTCAGCACAGGAAGGCGTCCAGGTGCAGTTGGAAAGTCTCCAGAGAAGGAGACTCCACAACCTCTCTGGGCAGCCAGGGCTCCATCACCCTCACTGTCAAGAAGTTTCTCCTCATGTTGAGCTGAAACCTTCTGTGTTCAAGCTTGTACCTGTTGTTTCTTGTCTTATTACTGTGCACCACTGTAAAGAGCTTAGTCCCCTCCACTTGACACCCTCCCCTCAGATATTGATAGACATTGATCAGATCCTCTCCCAGCCTTCTCTTCTCCAGACTAAACAGCCCCAGGGCTCTCAGTCTCTCTTCACAGGGGAGATGCTCAAGTCCCCTAATCACAGTCCTGGCTCTCTGTTGGACTCTCTCCAGCAGGTCTCTGTCTCTCTTGAACTGAGGAGCCCCAAAGTGGACACAGCATTCCATGTGTGGTCTCAGCAGGGCAGAGTAGAGGGGAAGAAGAACCTCCCTAGACCTGCTGGCCACACTTTTCTTGATGCCCCCCAGGATCCCATTGGCTCTCTTGTACCATAACAACAGAGCAGCAGTGATTAACAGGGGTTATTTCCTCAAAAGCAAAGTTCCTACTAATGGATGAAATCGTTTGGGACTGTCTGGTGCAGGTACCTTGGGTCTTCACAGGGGTGCTTCCTTTAAGTGGAATCTGATATCCTAGTTCCACTGGGTGTACTGCATAACACAAGCAAGGCTGTCTACACACATTATTATCAAAGCTTGAGGAACACAGTGCCAAAAGAGCTTTCTGAATTTCTGGTGATAAATAAGCCTGATGAAATGACTGACTCAGAGCTGCCAGGTGTGGTTACAGTTCCTGAAAAATTAAGGCACCAGGAAAGAAATGATGTTTGCAGGCAGCACTGCTCTCTCTAGGCTGATACCCCAAATTATTCATAGAATCATAGAATCAACCAGGTTGGAAAAGACCTCAGAAATCACCAAGTCCAACCTCTTACCTCATACCTAATACTTAATGACAGCTAAACCATGGCTCCAAGTGCCGCATCCAATCCTTTCTTGAACACCTCCAGGGACAGGGACTCCACCACCTCCCTGGGCAGCACATTCCAATGGCCAATTACTTTTTCTGTGAAGAACTTTCTCCTCACCTCCAGCCTAAACTTTCCCTGGTGCAGCTTGAGACTGTGTCCTCTTGTTCTGGTGCTGCTTGCCTGGGAGAAGAGACCAACCCCCACCTGGCTACAACCTCCCTTCAGGCAGTTGTAGAGAGGAAGAAGGTCTCCCCTGAGCCTCCTCTTCTGCAGGCTAAGCAACTCCAGCTCCCTCAGCCTCTCCTCACAGGGCTGTGCTCCAGACCACTCTCCAGCCTTGTTGCCCTTCTCCGGACATATCCAAGTCTCTCAATGTCCTTCTTAAGTTGAGGAGCCCAGAACTGGACACAGGACTCAAGGTGTGGCCAGAACAGTGCTGAGTACAGGGACAGAATGACCTCCCTGCGCCTGCTGGCCACACTCTTCCTGATGCAGGCCAGGATGCCCTTGGCCTTCTTGGCCACCTGGGCACACTGCTGGCTCATGTTCAGCTGCTGCCAACCAGTACCCCTAGGTCCCCTTCTGCCTGGCTGCTCTCAGCCATTCCAACCCCAGCCTGTAGCACTGCATGGGGTCGGTGTGGCCAAAGTGCAGCACCCAGCACTTGAACTTGTTAAATGCCATCACGAAACCTCCATTCCTTGGGTCCCAGGTTCAAGCAGCGCTTCTGCTCATCAGTCACCCCTTGTTTCTTGAACTAAACAACATGTTTATAATTCTCAACTTGACTAGAATTAGCTCCCAAAAGAAAAAGAGGAAAAAAAAAACCCAACCATGTTTTGAATACTTCAGCCTGGCTTCTAAATTGGAACCACCTGTAAGAGTTGTATCTTTTCCTGACATAAATTAGTGACAAGGAGTTCATAAAAGAGGTGCAGACAGAAAAAAATAAAATAGTGTACTAAGCATTTCAGGTAACAGACAAAGTATTGCTGCAACTGGGCAGGCCTGAGACACGAATGTGTGACCCCCAGCCTGTTCCTTCCTATTACACAAAAATAGATGCTTGATAGCCCTGTTGTGTTAACCAGAAAATGACTGCCTGGAGCAAGATCAAATGTCTCATTAGCACTATATATGGCTTCCAGAAGATGAAAACAGATGAGAGAAGAAAGGATAAAATGCAAACAGTAGAAGGGAGAAAATGGATCTCTCTGGTTCTGTGGTGTGCTGCTCCTTCAGGTGGGGCCTCCCTCATGATTAACCTGAGTTCCACGGACACAGTCATTACAAAGAGAGCTCCAGAAAACCTGCTCCCACTTTCCAGAGGGTTCAGAAATACAGTGGGAGGTTCTTTGTGGAACAATCAGTGATTGTAGTAAAGCATAAAACTTCTTCCTTAACAAAGTTTTAATAATAAATGTTATTATAATTCCCTCCAAACCCATGGCAGCACTTTTTAGCTGAGCTCTGACCTCCAGAAATTGTTTCTACCTCATCTTGTCAATGAGGGGAGGGGGGAAAAAAAAATCTCTCTTGACCATTAGAACAGTAATATTCTTCCAGAACTCTAGAAATCTGCCTTGGTTCCATCTCTTCAAGTTATCCCTTAATGTATCCTAACCTGGGAGATGGTTGTTGATGATGCATGAAGGATAATATTGATTCATCTTTCAGTAGCATAAATTTGACACATGGGTGGACCTACACTGAGGATGGGATAGCTACATGTAGCTGCTTGGCTGCATGTAATGACTTCTGCAGTGGTCAGGATCAGAATGCTAATAAGAATCAGTTTTAAGAAGTGATGCTAAAGAGCTGGTGGCTGCTGCAGTTACTGTACAGTAGTACAACACCCAAGTACAAGGTCCTGCATCTGGGCTGGGTCATCCCAGGCACATACCCAGGCTAGGTGCAGAGTGGGGTGAGAATAGCTCTGAAGAAAAAAGACTTGGGGGTGTTGATTGAGAAGCTCAGCATGAGCCAGCAGTGCCCTCATGCAGCCCAGAAGGCAAATCGTGTCCTGGGCTTCATCAGGAGGAGTGTAGCCAGAAGGGCAAGGGAGGGGATTCTGCCCCTTGACTCTGCTCTGCTGAGACCCCACCTTGAATACTGCATCCAGTTCTGGTGTCCCCCAGCATAAGGAGGACACAGAGCTGTTGGAGTGAGTCCAGAGGAGGACCACAAAGATGTGCTTTTGTGCTTATTGACTCAGTGTTATGAGTGATTTATGAACACAATGAGCTTCTACAGGAACTGGACAGAATCACAGAATCAACCAGGTTGGCAAAGACCTCAGAGATCATCAAGTCCAACCTAGTACCTAATACCTAGCACCTCATGACAACCAAACCATGGCTCCAAGTGCCACATCCAAGCCTTTTTTGAACACCTCCAGGGATGGTGACTCCACCACCTCCCTGGGCAGCACATTCCAATGGCCAATTACTCTTTCTGAGAAGAAAGATGGCACCTCACTGAAAATGTCTTCATGGTCCAGTGGGTAGGTAGTAACTTCTGGATTCATCCTAGCAATTGAACATGAGCTGATATCACCACAGGAAAGTTTGGTTTTGGCAGAGTGTTTGGAAGCAACTTGTAAATTGTACAAGCAGGAGGCTGTTCCCTGAAAACAAAAGAAAGGAACCCACACCCCCAGAATGTTGCTGCAATATTTACTTGGCCACATTTATTTTGGTGACAGCAGGCAAGCCCTGTCTTCTGAAGAGGCCCAAGTGAAACGTTAATGATATGTGGGGTGACACGTAATAGGCACAGGGTGAAAGTGACTGCGTTCACTTCACTGAGTATTCACAATGGGAAGCCAAAAAATTACACCACATCTTAAAAGTGGTCAGTGCCATTTAGCAGCAGCTGTGGAAACTCCCCCACACTGAGGAGAAGTGCTGCAGGAAATGCACAACAGATTCTCTGGAAGGTCGATGCCTTGCTAGCTTCCCACTTGGATTTATTGCTTCTGATTGAAGGGCAACTGCTGTCAGCAATGTGAAATCTCACTTTTGCCACATTCTGTCTGCTGACTTAAGGGAGAGCTGCTGATTTCTATTCAGACAATACACTTGTCTTTCCAAAGAGGAGCATGCAGGCTTTTTACTCCCTTTTTACCGTATCTGGAATAGTAGAATAAAATATACACCTGTGGTGGGTTGAAACTGCCCCTCCCCAACAATAACTTTGCCAGCCCAGCCCAGCTGGGAGCAAAGGAAAGCTGTGTTTACAGGCAAAACTGCAATCTACAGTGGAATGCAATGGATATCTACAAAACATCCAGGATTTGCAATAGTTACAGGGCTTTACAATTAACAAACAGCACAGGGATCCCCCTGGTCAAAGACCAAGGGAAGCTACTAGCTTCTCCTTCCCTGCCTACCCAGACCCCCTGTATAAAAGAAGGGAGAAAGGAGCAGAGGAAGTTGCTGTTAGACCTAACCAAAACAATGCAGCCGAGGTCAAGCAGCAGCAGCAGAGTGAAGAAGCAAGAAGAGAAACTGTTTTGGTACAACCAGTTTGAGTCCCTCATCTCTCCAATGGGACAGTTTAGAATTGTCTTTATTTCCTTTTCACACCCAATTCATTTACACTTTGCTACTTTTCTGCTCAAGATCTGTGAACAATTTTAAAGGCACAGCCTGAAACTACCACACCACCATATACCTAAGCACTTTACTAGGTGTCCTGAACTTGGGATAACTAAGGTAGGGCTATTTTTCAGGCCATTTCAAGCAGCTTCAGATCCTTGGCAAGCAGCTGATCAGAGAAGTTTACCTTGCAGATGCTTTCTTTCCAAGGAGACTGTTCTCTTCTAATCTGGTCACTTACAGCATATTCCCTCTTTCAGGTTTTTTATTGTGTTTCACTAAAATGCCTGCAAAGGCTTCACTCAGTAGTGAAGCAGTGTCTTGGAGGTGGTTCTTTCTGCTGCTCAAGTACCCACCAAACACTACCTACATTTGGAGAAATTCTACTGGTTTATGAGCATTTCTAACCCTTCCTTCCCTCTGCTTTGCTCTCTCTGGAACTGTCAGTCTCTGATACTATTTTTCATGTTATTAGAATCATAGAATTGTGGAAGTCTTAGGGTTGGAAGAGACCTCAAGGATCATCTAATTCCAAACTCCCCTGCCATGGGCAGGGACACCTCACACTACAGCAGGTTGCTCACAGCCACATCCAGCCTGGCTGCAAACACCTCCAGGCATGAGGCTTCCACCACCTCCCTGGGCAACCTGTGACAGTCTCTCACCACCCTCATGGGGAAGAACTTCTTCCTAACATCCAATCTGAATCTACCCATTTGTATTTGTTTTCCATTCCCCCTAGTCCTATCACTCCCTGACACCCTCAGAAGTCCCTCCTCAACTTTCTTGTAGGTCCCCTTCAGATGCTGGAAGGTCACAATTAGGTCTCCTTGGGGCGTTCTCCAGACTGAACAGCCCCAGCTCCCTCAGTCTGTCCTCATAGGAGCCCTCTGCTCATCCTTGTGG
The DNA here is from genome assembly GCA_015227895.2 of Colaptes auratus. Lineage (NCBI taxonomy): Eukaryota > Metazoa > Chordata > Aves > Piciformes > Picidae > Colaptes > Colaptes auratus. The sequence goes on along the minus strand of CM037646.1, from coordinate 48,804,969 downwards.
CCCTTCTCTGGACACCTTCCAGCATGTCCAGGTCTTTCCTGTAATAGAGGCTCCAGAACTGGATGCAGTGCTCCAGGTTTGGTCTCAGCAGAGTGGAGCAGAGAGGGAGAATCACTTCCCTGGCCCTGCTGGCTCTGCTTCTCCTGATGCAACCCAGGATGTGATTGGCTCTCTGGGCTGCAAGTGCTCACTGCTGGCTCCTGTTGAGCTTCTCATCCGCCAGCATCCCCAGATCCTTTTCTTCAGGGCTGCTCTCAAGCCAGTCCCTGCCCAGCCTATATCAGTGCTTGGGATTGCCCTGACTCAGCTGCAGGACCTTGCACTTGATACAATTCCCTGTGTTGTCCCTTTTGCTACTCCAAGGCATTCTATCAACTGCTACTTACCTTCAGCCCATGACAAAGCACACTACACAAAAATAACACGCAGGCATTGGTTTGGTTTGAAGTAGCAAACAGATGTGACTACTGTGATATCCCTCAGGCTGAAAAATCAAGACTCTCAGGCTCTTAGGAAACCTGAGGTCAACTGCATTTCACAGAGCAGTTCTGCATCTTTCTTCAAATGCAGAAAATTCATCTGATTTTTCCAATTATGAAAACTTGTTTAACCCACTAAATAAATACAGATCCACGCTCTGTACGTGAGGCAAAAGCAGAGCTTCTGCCTCAGCACAAGGGGGAACTTCTTTACTGTAAGGGATGCTGAGGGACCTGGGACTTTTTAGTCTGGAAAAGAGAAGACTGAGAGGGCATTTAATAATAAATAATAAATGTCTGAAGGCTGGGGGTCAGGAGGGAGGGGCCAGGCTCTGCTCAGCTGCACCCTGGGATAGGACAAGGAGCAATGGATGCAAGCTGCAGCACAGGAGGTTCCACCTCAACACAAGGGGGAACTTCTTCACTGTGAGGGTCACAGAGCCCTGGGACAGGCTGCCCAGAGAGGTTGTGGAGTCTCCTTCTCTGGAGACTTTCAAGGCCTGTCTGGATGTGTTCCTGTGTGACCTGTGCTGGATTCTATGGTCCTGCTCTGGCAGAGGGGTTGGACTTGATAGTCTCTTTGGGTCCCTTCCAATCCCTGACATCCTGTGAGCCTGTGATTTGACTAACACAGTCATACTTTTCCCCCTAAAGAGACTATGAGCTCCTTTTTATGGAGACAGTGTCTGCAAAGCAATAGTGCTGCCTTAACAGACCCAGCAGGAAAATAATACTGACGCTGATAAGCGAGATAAATATTACTACGCCCCCTCTATTTAGTTCAACAGCAGTATATTATATACACCAAAATTAACTCCACCAGGAAGACACCTTCTTCAGGAAAAAGAATAAAAGCTCAGGAAAACAAATGGGGATTTATAAATAGTAGATCATGAAGTCATTCAAAACAATGGACCTTCCTTTCAACTATAAAAGTTTCTAGATGTGTCTTCTAACGTATAAAAACATGGGCATAGGCTGGACCTGATGATCTCAGAGGTCTTTTCCAGCCCCAATAATTCTGTGGACAGCTTAAAAATGGAAAAGAAAAACAAAACAAAGCAAAAATCCTTTTCACTGAACATGTGCCACTAACATATCTTTAATCACCTTGAATTTTTACTTTGTGCATATAAAATCCTGTGAATGGAGAGGCACACTGAACAAATGTACTTCTCATTCTTAAGGGGGCCTACAAGACCGCTGCGCGGGGAGGGACTTTTAAGGGTGTCAGGGAGTAATAGGACTGAGGGGAATGGAGCAACACTAGAAGTGAGTAGATTCAGATTAGATGTCAGGAAGAAGTTCTTCCCCATGAGGTTGGTGAGACACTGGCACAGGCTGCCCAGGGAGGTGGTGGAAGCCTCATGCCTGGAGGTGTTTGCAGCCAGGCTGGATGTGGCTGTGAGCAACCTGCTGTAGTGTGAGGTGTCCTTGCCCATGGCAGGGGGTTTGAAACTAGGTAACCCTTGAGAATAGAATAGAATTAACCAGGTTGGAAAAGACCTTTGAGATCATCCAGTCCAACCTATCACCCAGCACCATCTAATCAACTAAACCATGGCACCAAGTGCCTCATCCAGGCTCTTCTTAAACACCTCCAGTGATGGTGACTCCACCACCTCCCTGGGCAGCATATTCCAATGGCCAATCTCTCTGGGAAGAACTTCTTCCTCACTTCCAGCCTAAACCTTCCCTGGTGCACCTTGAGGTCCCTTCCAACCCTGACAATGCAATGATTATTCTGCCTTTACTTTTTATTACCTTGAAAACTATACTTTGTGCGTATAAAAACAGTGTGAATGGTGATGCAAACTGAACACAGTTAATTCATATTCTGCCTTTATTTTTTACCTTAAAAAGTTTACTTTATGCAATATAAAAATAATGTGGATGGAGATGCACACTGGACACAGTTAACTCTTATTCTGCTTTATTTTTCACCTGAAAAAAGTCTACTTATGCATATAAAAATAGTGTGAATGGGGATGCACACTGGCACAGTTAATTCTATTCTGCCTTTATTTTTTACCTTAAAATATTATACTCCATGATATAAAACTAGTGTGCTTGGAGATGCACACTGAGAGCACCAATAATTCCTAGCATTCATTAAATACATTGGTAATAGCCACTGGTACTACCTTTTGTGTGGTTACTTTTTGTGTGTGCTCTGTCTGGAATTCATCTCTTCATACGCTTCAGGAACTACTGCAAAACATGTGGCTACTGATCACCAAGTTTAAATAACCTTGCCCTGCAGGAGAACTGCAACCAGCCCCTCCAAAAGCAAAACAAAATAAGGAAGGGATGCAGAGGTTCCCCACCCCCTTTGTCAGAGAATACGTTTGTGTGTCCTGTCCCGGTCGAGGAGAGAAGGAAGTGGGTTTCAGCTGTCAGAGTGCCAATGCACGACCCAAGGGAACAGAACTCTGCTGCCTGCCCTCCACCGACGTCCTGTGTGAACTTGGGCAGCTCACAGTTCCCTCCCTGCCCCTGACAACCCAGAAGAGCACTGTCCCAGAGCTAGCCATGGCACTGATGAACAAGTACCAGGTCAGGTGCTGGCACTGATGAGTAAGTACCAGGCTACGGTTGCTGGCACTGATGAGCAAGTACCAGGCTTCAGCTGCCTCACAGAAGTATTAAGTGGGGTTATATCTTGATATTCAGATACACTTTCTCTCTCAAATGACACAACTTAATCAAGCAATGTTTCTTTTTCCACTTCCCTTGCTGGTTACTCTCCAGAGCCTTCAGGCAAAGTGCAACTGAACGTGGATTAAAAACGCTGGGGGAGCAAGAGCACAGCTCGTTTCCTTTGCTTTCAAAACATGATCACTCTTGTTGTGATGGTGACAATCACAGATAAAGCTGCCTGGTTCTAACAATTTCAACATATTTTTCCTTTTCCAAAAACTGGGAATAAGGAGGTCTGAGAGCTTGGCATTGTCACCTCACTACCTAATGTTGGCCATCCACTTAACCACTCTTACCTGACAATACAGGTTATTAGTACTTGCAGAGCCCACAGCCTTGACTCTGTTAGGAGCTCCTAAAATAAACCCTTCTGTGGATCTAGGGATTTGAATACATTGAAAATTTATGAGGGAGTAGGACTGGGGGAGTAGTCGTGCTCCTCACACATACCATACACTTGATGCTAGGTATTGCACTGTTCCAGGTACAAATGGTATTCTCAGGCTGGAGAGCGGGCAGGAGGAATCTGATGAAGTTCAACAAGGGCTAGTGTAGAGTCTTGCACCTGGGAAGGAACACTCCATGCACCAGGATAGGTTGGGGACAGACCTGCTGGAGAGCATGAAGGGAAAAGGGACCTGGGGTGCTGTGGTGGATGGAAGGATAACCATGAGCCAGCAATGTGCTCTTGTGGCCAGGAAGGCCAATGCCATTCTGGGGTGGATTAGAAAGGATGTGACCAGTAGGTTGAGACAGGTTCTCCTCCCCCTCTGCTCTGTACTGTTGAGGCCACATCGGAATGTGTGTTCCAGTTCTGGGCCCCTCAGTTCAGAGAGACAGTGAGCTGCTTGACAGAGTCCAGTGCAGATCCATGAGGATGATGAAGTGGAGGATGGAGTGGAACATCTTCCATATGAGGAGAGGCTGAGGGAGCTGAGGGTCTGTAGCTTGGAAAAGAGAAGACTGAGAGGTGACCTCATCAATGTTTCTAAATATATAAAAGGTGAGTGCCCAGGGGCTGGAGCCAGGCTCTGCTGGGTGATGCCCAAGGCCAGCAGAAGGGGCAGTGGTGGAAGCTGAGGCAGAGAAGTTTCACACAAATATGTGGGGAAACATTTTTTCCCTGTGAGGGGTGAGAGAGCCCTGGAGCAGGCTGCCCAGGGGGGGTTGTGGAGTCTCCTTCTCTGGAGATATTCAAAACTTACCTGGATGTGTTGCTGTGTGATCTGCTCTAAGTGACCCTGCTCTAGCAGGAGGGTTGGACTGGAGGAGCTTTCAAAGTCCCTTCCAGCCCCTGAAATTCTGTGATTCTGTGATCCTGTGAAATGTTTCCCAAACTCAGAAGGTGATCTATCTTCCTTTTTTGAGGTTCAGTCATTTTTTCCATGATTCCTCACTTTCCTTTAATGAAGGTCTCTTCTCCCAGGCAACCAGCACCAGAGCAGAGGACACAGTCTCAAGCTGCACCAGGGGAAGTTTAGGATGGAGTGAGGAGAAAGTTCTTCCCAGCCAAGAGAGATTGGCCATTGGAATGTGCTGCCCAGGGAGGTGGTGGAGTCACCATCCCTGGAGGTGTTCAAGAGGGGATGGACATGGCACTTGAAGCCATGGTTTAGTTGTCAGGAGGTGTTGGGTGACAGGTTGGACTTGATGATCTCTGAGGTCTTTTCCAACCATATTGATTGTATGATTCTAGGGAAAGCTAATCCCTGATCCATTTAATTCAATTCTTGTAATTCAACTTCGAAGTACCATTCTTCAGTAGCTGGCAACCTAACTGCATGCCTGGATGACCATACTTGCTTTTTATGACAAGTTGAAGGGGGGAGGTGGGGAAGGGATGATCAAAAAAAAAATAATCCTAATTACCCAACATTTGAAACAAAATGACTTAGCTGATGGAGAAACATTTTCAGTAAATCTCTAATCTCCATTCACCTCACGTATGTCCAGGGGGGGGAAAAAATAAAGAGAAGGGATGGAAAGTGGCCATTTCAGTGACCTTGTGTCCTCCCTCAGAGGGGAAGAAGAAGGCTTGACAGGTAGATATATGAACAGTTTGTTCTTGCAGATTCCAGATCTTGTGATTATCTCTGACTAAACTTCTGGGGTTTTATCTGGAATTCCTGTGACAGGTCAAGCTGTGTACTGCTTGGCTTTACCTGCAGCACCCCAGGGTTAAAAATACACCTTGCAATAACACACAGCAGTTTCCAAAAGTACTTCTTGAGCTGAAAAAAAAAAATATGGCATGCTCCAGCCTTAGGCTGATCAAAACCAAAACAACAATTCTTACTCAAGATACAGACTTCGGTT
>CM037646.1:48746862-48798974 GCA_015227895.2 Colaptes auratus | reverse complement strand
CCCCTGTTCCAAATTTGCCTGATGTAGACAAACCATTTGACCTTTTTGTTAAGTATCACAGTATCACCAAGGTTGGAAGAGACCTCAAAGATCGAGTCCACCTGTCACCACAGACCTCATGACTAGACCATGGCACAAGTGCCACATCCAATCCCCTCTTGAACCCTCAGGGATGGTGACTCCACCACCTCCCGGCAGCACATTCCAATGGCAAACGACTCTCTCAGTGAAGCACATCAAATCATACAGCATATGGGGTGTTAACCCAGGGTTGGACTGGAAAGTAAAAGTCTGGAGATTATTGCTCCAAGTTATGAGATCCTGTAAGAGGGATGGCCAATTTGCTCACAAGGTTTAGTAGGGACAGCGTTATTAGAGAGGCGCCCAGAAGGTAACTTTTTAAGCCCCCTTAAGAGGCTATTCTCCACATAACATACAGGGAGTATTGCAGCAAAGGCAGATAAACAGTTAGCACAGAAGAATTCTGAAAGATGAGGCTATTGTAATGGGATCACCAGGACTCAACTCAGGATAACAAAAGCCCAAACCCTTCACAGGTTATCTATCTGCTTACCTCCTTGCCTGCCCACCATTCCCTTCCTTGATCTCCCCAAAGTGGATCCTGCTGCCTCTGCCCATCCTCCCCCCTGCCTAAGCAGCCCCTGCTCCCTCAACAACCATTTTTGCAGCCACCCCAGAGCCAGATACAAGACCCTCAACCAGCCAAGATACCACCCAGAGGAGCTCAGCCCCAGCAACAGAGCCCAGCCAGCACCCGTGAGTGATATTGGAGTAGCAATCAATGTTGGCCCTAACAACCGGGGGGCCACCAGGCCCCCCGGCCTTTGTTGTCACCACCACCATCACCAGTGTGCACCAGGGGCACTCACCTGTGACGAGAGGAGGATCCTCAGCCCAGATGGGCTCAGCTTGGGGCTGCTGCCCCTCCTGGCGGGGATTAAATAGGGCAGTGGGTGGGAGAGAAAAAGTAGCCACACCTGGGCTTGGGGGAGGCTCCACCAGAGCCCAGGTGCTCTGCGATTTGAGAGGAAAAGGGGTGGGGGCTGGGTGGCAAGGGGAGGTGCTGGTGAAGGAAGAGGCTGGTTAAGAAACTTCATTTTCCATCAATCTTTCATGCTGCGCAAGTGCAGCTCCTGGTTTGCTTGTGCCTCCGTGCAAAGGTGACCCGGACTTTCTCTGCTGAACTTGTAGCACATGGTTGCAGGCCTGGGCAGTGCCATCTGGGGCACATCTCCTCCTTGCACAACTTGTGCTGAGCTTCAAACTCTCAGGCGCTGGGTGCTGCCTGCCAGGTACCTGCAGAACCCTTCCCCTGCCACGTGAAGGATGAGGATGGCAACCCTGCACCACAAGGCTAATTCTCTCTCTGCCTATCCTTTTCTTTTCTATTTGATGGTATACAATTTCCATGATGTTTTTGACAGAGCTAAATATCTGACAGACGTAAATTTTGTGGTTGCTAAGCTACCAAATGTATTTATTTTAGACTGGGGATAATGTTGTGTTGAGCAGAACAAGTTTTTGTGTTTCAGACAGCGCGGGGAGAGGGCTTTGCAGGCTGATGGCTGCTTCCCTGTCAGCTCCAATGCGAGTCTGTCACGGGATGCACGTTGCTGAGCGAGTCTGGCATGTTTTCCTGGGGTGTCTTCCCTCCCTTTTCAACTACTTTCCCTAACACATGGTTTTGCTTTATGTAACAGCATCAAAGAGCCTACGATTTTTCATGCAGAACTAGAGCAGCTCGCACGGAAACATCACAGGTGGTGTTTGAAGATCTCAGAGAGGGAGACTCCACAACCCCCCTGGGCAGCCTGCCCCCAGAGTTCTGTCACCCTCACAGGGAAAAAAAAAATCATTCAGTTTCCATGGAACTTCCTATGGCTCAACTTCCCCCATTGCCTCTTGTGCTGGCTTTGGGCATCAGCCAGCAGAGCCTGGCTCCAGCCTCTTGGCACTCCCCCTGCACATCTTTATCCATGAATGAGGTCCCTCTCAGGCTCCTCCTTTCCAAGCTAAAGAGCCCTCAGCTCTCTCCAGCTCTCCTCATAGGAAGGATGTTCCTCTGTCTTCATCATGCTTCCCTGTCAGCTCCAATGGAAGTCTGTCACGGGATCCCGCTGCTGAGCAAGTCTGGCATGTTTTCCTGGGGTGTCTTTCCCTCCCTTTTCAACTACTTCCCTGGCACATGGTTTGGTTTATGTAACAGCATCAAGAGCCTCGATTTTTCATGCAGAACTAAACTGTGTAAACTAAAAAGAAAAATGCCTACAGTCCACTTTCAGAAGGATATTGGGAAGAAAATTAGTGTGGCTAGCAAGTTGAGGGAGGTGATTGTGCAACTTTACTCTGCTCTTGTGAGACTCCATCTTGAATCCTGTGCCAGTTCTGGTGTCTCCATTGTATGAAGGATCCAGAGCTGTTGAATCAGTCCAGGGGAGGACACAAAGGTGATCCAAGGGCTGGAGCAGCTCTGCTATGACGATGGGCTGAGGGAGCTTGCAAACCAGAGAAGGAAAGACTCCTGGGGGGACCATAGAGCTGCTGCTCTCCAACAGCTGAGGGATCCTACAGGAAGGCTGCAGAGGGACTTTTCATCAGGTGTCTAGCAATACACATACTTTAGTTCTCCCCAGAGCCTTCTCTTCTCCAGGTTGAACACCCACAGCTCCCTCAGCTATCCTCAGCAGAGGTGTTCCAGCCCCCTGATCATTTTGTGTGCCCTCCTCTGGACCTGCTCCATCAGGTCTGTGTCCTTCCAGGGTTGAAGGATCCAGAGCAGACACAGTACTCTTCAAGCCACACTTCTTTTCATACAGCCCTGGAGCTATTTGCCTTCTGGGTTGCAAGTGCACTCTTGGCTCCTGTCCAGCTTCTCTAGTTTTATTCCATCCCCCAGTACTATCACTCCCTGACACCCTAAAAAAATCCCTCCAGCTTTCTTGTAGGCCACTTCAGATACTGGAAGGCCACAATAAGGTCTCCTTGGAGCCTTCTCTTCTCCAGACTGAACAGCCCCAACTCTCTTAGTTTGCAAAAAACCTAGAAATGGGTAGATTCAGATTGGATACTTGGAAGAAGGTCTTCCCCATGAGGGTGGTGAGGGGTTGCCCATGCAGGTGGTGGAAGCCTCATCCCTGGAGGTTTTGAAGGCCAGGCTGGATGTGGCTGTGAGCAGCCTGCTGTAGTGTGAGGTGTCCCTGCCCATGGCAGGGGGGTTGGAACTGGATGGTCCTTGAGGTCCCTTCCACCCCTAACACTTCTATGATTCTATGATTCTAAGGAGACCTTTTGCTGTCTAAATGTGGCAGAGTAGCATACTGTACTTGAGAATAATTTAGGTGTGAGTAAGGCCCTGTACCAACTACTTTCTGATCTGATTTTCATTTGTCAGTTGAGAAAAATACTTTAAAATTTAATGGGGGGGGGAAAGAAAATGCCACCCCCTTTGTTTTTGGGTGTTAAATAAGGAGAGACAGCTTTCCTTTTGTCCCACTCAACCTCTATCTGAGCAAGGAACAGCATCAAGATAAATGCAAGCAGTAAATGCTCAGCTGTAAACTTGTAGATCTGGCTTGGACCAAGTCGGATTCTCCCCACACATAACAGAAAGAAGTTCTTGGCTGTATTAAATCAGTCAGCAAGAGAGCCAACAGATCCTGGGGGAAGCCACATATCACATCTGGCTGAAATTCAGAAACTGGCAGAGTTTCACTGCTTTGGGAAATTTAAAGTGAATGTGAAGTTCAACTTCATCTGCAATTTTAGTTGCTGCTTGGAAAATGGAAAGAGTGCAGATGTCTGGCATTTACAGTCCTGTAGCAAAACTTGTAAAGCAAGAAGCAAAGCACTGCTGCTTTTCACTGAGTATTTGGTTTCACTACATTCTATTTCTGGACCCTTAATTATATATATATATATATATATATATATATATATATATATAATTTTTTCCTCCTTAAAGCAGTGATTGTAAGCACTAAGTAATGTAGATGATGTTAAATAGTGTGCATTTGCTCAGCAGACTGGTCACAGCGGTGTTTTAAAACACACATAGTTTCATAGTTTCAGTTAGGGTTGGAAGGGACCACAAGGATCAGCTAGTTCCAACCCCCCTGCCATGGGCAGGGACACTCTACCCTAGATCAGGCTGGCCAGAGCCTCATCCAGCCTGGGCTTAAACACCTCAAGGGATGGGGCCTCAACCGCCCCCCTGGACAACCCATTCCAGGGCCTCACCACCCTCATGGTGAAGAAACATGACATTGCAGGGATGGAAAATTTCAATGGTATCACCAAAACCCAAAACAAACAAGCAAAAATCCACACCCAAACAACCAAAAAAACCTCAAACAAACAAAGAAAAAAAAAAAGGAAAAACCCCAAGCAGACAAAAAAAAAACACTCTAAGCAAACAGAGAAATAACCCAAAGAAAAACCCAGCCAAACAGAAAACCCAACCAAAAAACCCAACCAAAAAAACCCACCCCAAACAAACAAAAATACCTCAAACCAACAAAAAACCAACCAAAAACCCCAAACCCAGGTGGGGTTTTCTTTGCTTTTTTTTTTCTTAATCTGAGCATCAAGAAGAAATTCTTCCCAGAAAGAGAGATTGGCCCTTGGAATGTGCTGCCCAGGGAGGTGCTGGAGTCACCATCACTGGAGGTGTTTAAGAAAGAACTGGCTAAGGCACTTGGTGCCATGGTTTAGTTGATTAGATGGTGTTGGGTGATAGATTGGACTTGATGATCTCAAAGGTCTTTTCCAACCTGGTTAATTCTATTCTATTCTATTCTATTCTATTCTATTCTATTCTATTCTATTCTATTCTATTCTATTCTATTCTACTCCTATCCTATCCTATCCTATCCTATCCTATCCTATCCTATCCTATCCTATCCTATCCTATTCCATTCCATTCCATTCCATTCCATTCCATTCCATTCCACTCTACTCTATCTAGCAATAGAAAAAATCTATACATAAAGTAAAAAAAAAAAAATGAAGCCCTTACAGGACAGAAATGCTTTATCAGTTTAATATGTGACCACAGAATCACAGAATCACAAAATGCCAGGGGCTGGAAGGGACCTTGCAAGTTCATCCAGTCCAACCCCCCTGCCAGAGCAGGGTCGCCTGGATCAGATCACACAGGAACACATCCAGGCAGGTCTTGAGAGGCCTCCAGAGAGGGAGACTCCACAACCCTCCCGGGCAGCCTGTTCCAGTGTTCTGTCACCCTCACAGGGACAAAATATTTCCTCCTGTTTCCATGGAACTTCCTCTGCCTCAGCTTCCACCACTGCTCCTTGTGCTGGCATTGGGCAGCACCCAGCAGAGCCTGGCTCCAGCCCCTTGGCATTCACCCTTTATCAACATGAATGAGGTCACCTCTCAGGCTCCTCCTCTCCAAGCTCCAGAGCCCTCAGCTCCCTCAGGCTCTCCTCATAAGGAAGATGTTCCACTCCCCTAATCATCTTTTTGGCTCTGTGCTGCACCCTCTCAAGCATTTCCCTGAGGTCCTTCTTGAACTGAGGGGCCCAGATCTGGAAGCCATATTCCAGATGCAGCCTCACCGGGGCAGAGCAGAGGGGGAGGAGAACCTCTCTCATCCTACAACACGAAGCAGTTGTTCTTACTGAAAATATCACCATGCTATAGGAATTCACCACATCAAAATGCTGTTAATCAGCAAAGCTGCCTGTTAAACTCAGCCAAAACATACAGAGCAGTAACTGGAGCCTCTCACTTTCACTGCCTGCCTAACTCAGTCAGCTAGTCCCATAAATTAACTATTTCTTTCTAAATGCTTCCCCTCTCTCCCTCTCCATGTATTTGGTTTGTACCTCCTGTTTTTAGCATTTCCCCCCTAATTTCACATTACTCATTGTCACATTCAGCTAAAAACCCTCCAATGTTGAATGAAGATGATCAGAGGGATGGAGAACCTCCCTTACGAGGACAGGCTTGTTCAGCCTGGAGAGGAGAAGGCTTCAAGGAGACCTTAGAGCAGGCTTCCAGTACCTGAAGGGGACTACAGGAGAGCTGGGGGGGAGCCTTTTGAAAAGGGCTGGGAGTGACAGAATGAGAAGGAATGGTTTGAAGCTTGAGGAATGGAGATTTAGACTAGATAACAGGATGAAATTCTCACCACAGGAGGGTGAACCCATCTTGGTTGTGGAGTTTCCTTCTCTGGAGATATTCAGAATCCACCTGGATGTGTTCCTGTGTGATCTGCTCTAGGTGACCCTGCTCTGGCAGGGGTTTGGACTGGATGAACCCTGAAGGTCCCTTCCAGCCCCTAACATTCTGTGATTCTGTGATGGAAACTAATTAGGCTTCACATCTTAAAAGCAGTGTCCATATTTTCTTCATCATCAGTGGTATAATGAATGACCTCTTGTTACCATGCATACTGTGCAACGGGTTGCAGTACTCCTGGCACAGCACAATCTTTGATGAGAGAGGACTTCAAGATAAGGAGGAAAACTCCTGCACAGTGCACATCTTTTCATGAGCCTGCAGTGAAAAATTGGCAGATAGGATGCAGTCATGACAGAGCTGATTAAGGAGAGAAAAATAGACTCTGTCTTAACTTTTAATGTACAAACCAGACTTTGTTCCTTTTGTGCTTCTAGGAGCCCTTGTCCTGCATTCAAAAGTGTGGAAAACTTTTCTCCTTTGCCAGTATAGGGAATTATTCACCCAGTTGTACTGGGTTTTAATCAGCTGTTTTAATGCTGTGGGTGTGCACTGTATGAGCTGGGTTGTTTTAAATATGTGCAGCCTGACCTCATGAGATCATAGGGCTGGAGCTACTCTGCTATGGAGACAGACTGAGGGAGTTGGGGCTGTTCAGTCTGGGGAAGAGAAGGCTCTGAGGAGACCTAATTGTGGCCTTCCAGTATCTGAAGGGGGTTACAAGAAAGCTGGGGAGGGACTTTTGAGGGTGTCAGGGAGTAATAGGTCTGGTGGGAATGGAACAAATTTTTAAGTGGGTAGGTTTGTATTGGATGTTAGGAAGAAGTTGTTCCCCATGAGGGTGGTGAGACACTGGCACAGGTTGCCCAGGCAGGTGGTGGAAGCCTTATCCTTGGAGGTTTTGAAGGCCAGGCTGGATGTGGCTGTGAGCAACCTGCTGTAGTGTGAGGTGTCCCTGCCCGTGGCATGGAGGTTGGAACTGGCTGATCCTTGAGGTCCCTTCCAACCCTAACAATTCTATGATTCTGTGTCAACTGGAGTGTCATTGACTCTCATCTCTTGGAGAGGGGAATGTTTTATAACTGATGCCCTTCCTAGAATTATATTATCCATGTTTGCATCAATACAACCATGAACATAAACCCACAAAGAGACCCTTGCAAGCAAATGAGAAAGAAAAGAAGCATAAAACCCCAAAACATTTCAGCAGGTGTGAGCCAGGAGGAACCTGTTGGGGGAAGGAACAGACTTGAAAGTGGTTGAGGCAGCAAGGGCTGTGATTTTGTACTTCTTTTTCAAATCTCTTCTTTTAGATGCAATGTTTCTCTTGGTCCATTTTCAACTCTCAAAGGTTTGTGCAGATGATATAACTCAGCTAGCCATTTAACATGTCAGGGAAAACATTGGCAAGTGGGAAACCAGAGGATTTCCAAGTACTTGGTGTGAAGAAGCGTGGACTACTGTGGGAGAAGAGAGAAATGGAAATGCTTACAGTGTCCTGCAGAAATAGGATGAGCTGAAACAAGACTTTTAAACTACTCTGAAGCCTAAAGTGTTTTCTCACTCATCTGCTTTCCTAATATACCAAGTGATCTGGAAACACTCAATGTTTTACTACAGCATTGAGGGAGCAGAGAGAAGCTCAGCAATGAGACTGGCAAAGGGGCTGGAGGGAAAGTTGTATGAGGAAAGGCTGAGGGAGCTGGGGGTCTTCAGCCTGGAGAAAAGGAGCCTTAGAGGGGACCTTATGACTCTCTACAACTACCTGAAAGGAAGTTGTAGTCAGCTGGGGGTCAGGCTCTTCTCCCAGACAACTTGTGACAAGACAAGAGGCCATGGCCTGAAGCTGTGCCAGGGGAGGGTTGGGTTGGATATTAGGAAGCAGTTCCTCACGGAGAGGCTGATTAGGCACTGGGATGGGCTGCCCAGGGAGGTGCTGGAGTCGCCATCACTGGAGATCTTCAAGGAAAGCTTGGGTGTGGCACTTGGTGGCAGGGTTTAGCTGATGTGGTGGTGTTAGGTCATAGGCTGGAGCTGATGATCTCAGAGGTCTTTTCCAGTCTCAACAACTCTGTGATTCTGATTCTGTGATTCTTTGATCCTCTGTCATCATTTAGCTAGTTCTATTCATCCCTCAGTGCTCTGATTCTTCTTCCAATGAAATCAATAATAAAGCTCTTTACTCTTCTGGGCTTTGAAACACACCTCAAGTGCATAATTTCATCTTGTAGACACTTGCATAGCTGATTAGCATCTCCCAAACTTGGCCACTGATGCTGAAGAGTTGTTTTAATTATTTATCTTGATAAATGTCAATACAGAGATAAATTTCTGCTGCAAGTTAGTAAATGCTTCAAACAAAGAGATGTTACCTATTTGGGATAGAAATTGGGACAGCCTGCAGGACAGACTGCATCTTTAGGTAACTATGATGTTAAAAATAAGAGAAAGTGAGCTTTATTATGTCTGGTTAAACACTTTCCAAGGTGAAATCACAAGCTGAGGACCTAGTCCTCCTTCACAAACCTTCTGCAAAAGCAGGATGTGCGTGGTGAGAATATTCACATTCAGGCTAAGTTGTCCACTAAAATCAGCAGCCTCCTGTCAGGAGATGCTTAATGAAGCAACCAGGATGATACAGCCATTAAAGGAAAACCACAAATCACTTCTGAAAGCAAAACAAAAGAAAACAAGTACCCAAAGATACCAATCTGAGCTACTTCTCCCCTTCTTTAACCACTATGGTTGCAAATTTTTGCCCTGCTGCTTAATCAGAGCTTCCTTTGTTTCAACCTGTGTCTATCTCCTGTTGCCTGTAGTGCTTCTACTTAGAGCCTGGTTTGTCTCCTCTACATCTTCCTTCTAGGCAGCTGAAGGCAACAGCCAGGATTCCTTCTCCACCTTCTTTTCTCAAGACAAACAATGCAGGTCCCTCAGTCATTTCCCATATGGCACCTTAGAGCTGTAACAGAAAAACAGTATCATAGAATGGCTCAGGTTGGAAGGGACCTCAGAGATCATCTCCTGCAATCTCCCCACCATGGGCAGGGACACCTCTCAACCACACTCAGATGCTCGAGGCCTCATCCAGCCTGGCCTTGAACACCCCCAGGGAGGAGGCAGCCACAGCCTTCCTGGGCAGCCTGTTCCAGAGTCTTACCACCCTCCTACTGAAGAATTTCTTAGCCAGCTCCAGTCTAACCCTGCTCTGCCTCAGCTTCAAACCATTCCTCCTTGTCCTATTGTTAGACATTAAACATTCTTCTCCAGCCTTCTTGTAGGATCCCTTCAGGTATTGGAAGGCAGCTTTAAGGTCTCCCTGGATTCTTCTCTAGCCTGAACAACCTCAGGTCTCTCAGCCTATCCTCAAGGCAGAGGTGCTCCAGCCCTTGGATCATTTTTGTGGACCTCCTCTGGACTTGCTGGAGAAGTCCTTCTTATGCTGGGGACACCAGAACTGGAGGCAGTATTTGAGATGGGGTCTCATAAGGGCAGAGTAGAGGGGCAGAATCCCCTCTCTTGCCTTGCTGGCCACACTCCTCTGGCTGCAGCCCAGCACACAGCTGGCTGCAGCCCAGCACATGGCTTCCTGCTGGGCAGCATGAGGACACTGCTAGATCATGGTGAACTTCTTCCCAATCAACACCCCCCAAGTCACTCTCATCAGAGCTACTCTCAACTCACTCTGCACCCAACCCTGTTTGTGCCTGGAATTGGCACTAGCCAGATGCAGGAACGTTTTTTAGGCATTTAAATGGTTAAGTGTACACCAGGCGCTCTGGTATAGTAGCTGTTCATATGGTGTTTGCTGGTCACTGCCCTGAGAACATTAGAATCATGGAATCATAGAATTGTTAGGGTTGGAAGGGACCTCAAGGATCAGCCAGTTCCTAGCCATGGGCAGGGACACCTCACACTACAGCAGGTTGCTCACAGCCACATCCAGCCTAGCTGCTAAACCTCCAGGCATGAGGCTTCCACCACCCCCCTGGGCAACCTCTGCCAGTCTCTCACCAGCCTCATGGGGAAGAAATTCTTCCCAACATCCAATCTGAATCTACCCATTTCTAGTTTTGTTCCATTCCCCCCAGTCCTATCACTCACTGACACCCTCCAAAGTCCCTCCCCAGCTTTCTTGTAGCCCCCTTCAGATACTGGAAGGCCACAATTAGGTCTCCTTGGAGCCTTCTCTTCTGCTCTCCTGCTCCTGAAGTCCAGAATCAGGAACACATTTAACCAGTGCTGTGGCACAGAGTTTGAACATCCCTCTTAAATGTGTTGGCCACAGGAGTCAAACTGCATTCATTGCTCTTCCAATTTCCTGTTTCATAGTTGGGACTGAATGCCATGATCACAGAATCATAGAATCAACCAGGTTGGAAAAGAGTTCAGAGATCATCGAGTCCAACCTAGTACCTAATACCTAACACCTCCTGACAACTAAACCATGGCTCCAAGTGCCACATCCAAGCCTTTTTTGAGCACCTCCAGGGACAGGGACTCCACCACCTCCCTGGGCAGCACATTCCAATGGCCAATTGCTCTTTCTGGGAAGATGATGATCTCAAGGGAAAAATACAGTAGTGTGAATTGCAGCAGAGCCTCATACCTTGTTGAGTGGGTTGAAGTAGCAGGCAAGCTCTGAACTTTGGAGGCCGACATTTCATATCCCTCTTTGATCATGCTGCATTCTTCGTTGATGAAGTAAGAGAGTTTAGCTAGGGAGAGTATTTGCTGATCTGCAAGAGTGTGTCTTTGCTGCCAAATATTGTAGAAAACAAACTAGGGAGATTAAAAAAAAGGAGTTTACAAGCTATGGCATAGTGAGCAGAGGAACAGACAGCATGTATCTAAGGGGCTTGGAAAGGCAGTATCTAAGAGGCTTCTCCTGCTCTCAGCTACTCCAAAAGAAGCCTCATCCCTGGAGGTTTGTAAGGCCAGGCTGGATATGGCTCTGAGCAACCTGAGCTAGTGTGAGGTGTCCCTGGCCCATGGCAGAGGGGCTGGAACTGGATGATATTTGAGGTCCCTTCCAAGCCTGACAGTTCTAGGATTCTATGAATGCTATGAATTCTATGATTCTATAATTCTATTAATTCTATGATTCTAAGATTCTATGATTCTATGAATTCTATGATTCTATGATTCTATCAATTCTATGATTCTATGATTCCATGATTCCATGATTCTATGATTCTATGAAGTCTATGATTCTATGATTCTATGAATTCTAGGATTCTATGATTCTATGATTCTAGGATTCTATGATTCCATGATTCCATGATTCCATGATTCTATGATTCTATGAATTCTATGATTCTATGATTCTATGATTCTATGGATTCTATGATTCTATGATTCTATAATTCTAGGATTCTATGATTCTAGGATTCTATGAATTCTATGATTCTATGATTCTATGATTCTATCAATTCTATGATTCTATGATTCCATGATTCTATGAATTCTATGATTCCATGATTCCATGATTCTATGATTCTATGAATTCTATGATTCTATGATTCTATGATTCTATGGATTCTATGATTCTATGATTCTATAATTCTAGGATTATATGATTCTAGGATTCTATGAATTCTATGATTCTATGATTTCTATGAAAAAAACCCTTGAAGTAATTTCCATGACTCAGAAATTTAACTGTATCTATAACACTCTACAGGAAGATCATAACACTCTACAGGAAGATCACAACACAGTCTAGAGCTCTGACTTCATCTTGCTCATCAATTCCACTGTCATGAACCAATGTTTAACTGTGGTGGTATATCTAAGATTCAGAGGGGGGAAAAATTACACACAACAATTTCTCCTTCTATATGCAGTGCTGGCTGAATAGAAATTCATCTCAGAATACTGAAATAGCTAAGTTTTATCATCAGAGAGCATTAGGGTGAGTAAAGACAGGAAATACACAATATTAATTATTTAAGTGTCTGCATAAAAGTGGTGCAAATAAAGTATGCATGAGTCAATAACTAAATATATATCCAGGGAGAAAATTTCTCACATTAACAGATCATATGCAGCATGTACAATAGCCAGCTAAGCAAGTGTTGAATCATAGAAGCATAGAGTGGCTTAGGTTGGAAGGAACTCCAGACCACCAAGCCCAACCACTGACCCTACTCTACAAGGGTCACCCCTAAATCATATGCCCAAGCACCACAACCAAACCACCTCTAAACACATCCAGGGGTGGTGACTCAACCACCTCCCTGGGCAGCCAATTCCAGTGTCTGACTACTCTTTCTGTGATTTTTTTTTTCTTTTCTTGATGTTTAGTCTAAACCATTTACTCCAACCTCCCCACCAGGGGCAGGCACTCAGCTGCTCAAGGCCTCATCCAATTTGGCCTCGAATAGTTCCAGGGTTGAGGCATACACAGAAACCCTGGGCAAGCTGTGCCAGTCTCTCACCACCCTCATGGGGAACAACTTCTTCCTAGCATCCAATGTGACACCCTCAAAAGTCCCTCCCCAGCTTTCTTATAGCCCCCCTTCAGATACAGGAAGGCCACAATTAGGACTTCTTGGAGCCTTCTCAGAGCCTTCTCTTCTCCAGACTGAACAATCCCAACTCCCTCAGTCTGTCCTCATAGCAGAGCAGCTCCAGCCCTCTGCTCATCCTCATGGCCCTTCTCTGGACACCTTCCAGCACCTCCAGATAGCTCCTGTAATAGAGGCTCCAAAACTGGACACAGTGCTCCAGGTGTGGTCTCACCAGAGTGGAGTAGTGGGGAAGAATCACCTCCCTGGCCCTGCTGGCTCTGCTTCTCTTGCTGCAGCCCAGGCTCTGTTTGGCTCTCTGGGTTGCAAGTGCTCACTGCCAGCTCCTGTTGAGCTTCTCCTCCACCAGCACCCCCAGGTCCTTTTCTTCAGGGCTGCTCTCAAGCCAATCCCTGCCCAGCCTATATTAGTGCCTGGGATTGCCCTGATCCAGTCTAGGATGGTCTAGGGTCATACACCAGCTTTTAACCCAGGTATTTCTTTGGAATACTTTGTACTTGTCAAACTGGCCAAGAAGGTTGCTTGATTGGCAGGTAGCTTGCATGCCTCTGTGGTTCCTGTCAGAGTGCTGATGTGTCTACATTCTTGCTGATAAGGGTGGTGACAGGAAGAGAAAATCCCCAAACTGCTTTGGGGAATGCAAAAGGGGGATGGGTAGAAATGTTCCCCTCCCAGCCCTTCTCCATACATCATACACCATCTCAAAAGGCAGAAAGGACCTCTCTGTTCTCCACACTTAGCCCAAAGGCCACTTCACTCATCTCAGGCAAGTGATCACCAAGCAGGCACGCAGCTTTACTCTCTGTGCAACAGGAATGACTTCTTCATAGCTGTGGCAGGTTTAGGCTATGCCTCTAAGATTTTTTTCACAGATCTTGAGCAGAAAGAAGTAGAGCTGTAAATAAGTCACTACTGGGTGTAGAAAGGAAAATAAGGATAATTGTAAACAAACCTATTGGAAAGATAAAGGGACTCAAGCCACTATTGTAAATAATTTCTCTCTCTTCTTGCTTCCTCGGGCTGGGAGATACTAACTTGCTTCGGCTTGACCTTGGATGCACTGCTGTTGTTGTGACTGCCATTACCTTCTCTACTTCTGTCTCTTGTCCCTTTTGCACAGGGGGGCATGGGGGAGGCATGGAAGGAGTAGCTATTAGCTTCCCTTGCTCCTTGGCCACAATTAGATCTCCTCGGAGCCTTCTCTTCTCTTCTGCAGACTGAACAGCCCCAGTTCCCTCAGTCTGTCCTCACAGGAGAGGTGCTCCAGCATTCAAGTTGAAAAGCTTTAAAGCTGTTCAAACTTTTCCAAGCTTGGTCTGGAACTGCTTTATCCAGGCTCAGAGGATCTGAAATAAAAAAAAAAAATAATTAAAAAAAACCCAGGTGTGGGTTTCAGCCTCCCTTTTCAGCCAGGGTTCAGATTTCACAGGCAAAATTCAAATTGCCCTGCCTGTGGACTAACAGATGGAGTTCATCTGCTACCATAGGCAACTACTTGCAATACAGAAGGAACACAGAATACAGAATTAACCAGGTCAGAAAAGACCTTGGAGATCATCGAGTCCAAGCTATCACCCAACACCATCTAATCAACTAAGCCATGGCACCAAGTGCCTCAGCCGGGGCTCTTCCTAAACCCCTCCAGTGGTGGTGACTCCACCACCTCCCTGGGCAGCACATCCCAATGGCCAATCTCTCTTGCTGGGAAGAACTTCTTCTTAACTTCTAGCCTAAACCTCCCCTGGTGCAGCTTGAGACTGTGTCCTCTTGTTCTGGTGCTGGTTGCCTGGGAGAAGAGACCAACCTCTGCCTGTCTACATCCAGCCCTAGAGATGCATAGAAGCCAGCTTGCAGGCCCATTTCTGGCTGGTAGTACAGCAGTGGGGAGAACTTAACCTTTGGAAATTCAAAGCAGTATTCATGAAACTAAAAGAGTTTGTGTCAAGAGAGAGAACTGAAGACTTAATATTACTTCATGGAAAGAATCCATGTTTATGACATTCAGAAGGTATTAAAAAAACAAACAAAGAAAGACTAAAGAGTTACCTGCTGTAAAAAAATGGTTTCAAAAAAATATAAATAGAATCATAAAGTCATAGAATTATAGAATTGTTAGGGTTGGAAGGAACCTCAAGTATTATCTAGCTCCAAGACCCTTGCCATGGGCAGGGACACCTCACACCTCCCTCAATGCAGCCAAGGTCAGCAACAGCCAAGCAAAAGCTACCAGCTAGTATCTGCCTGATCAGGAGAGGCTGAGGGACCTGGGGCTTTTTAATCTGGAGAGGAGAAGAATGAGAGGGCATTTAATAAAGGTTTGTAAATATCTGAGGGCTGGGGGTCAGGAGAGAGGGGACAGGCTCTGCTCACTAGCTCCCTGGGATAGGACAAGGAGCAATGGATGTAAGCTGCAGCACAGGAGCTTCCACCTCAACACAAGGGGGAACTTCTTTACTGTAAGGCTCACAGAACACTGGAGCAGGCTGCCCAGAGAGGTTGTGGAGTCTCCTTCTCTGGAGACTTTCAAGACCCATCTGGATGTGTTCCTGTGTGACCTGAGCTGGTCCTGCTCTGGCAGGGGGTTTGGACTCGATGATCTCTTTGAGTCCCTTCCCACCCCTGACATCCTGTGATCCTGTGATCTGCTAGAGTGAAGAAACCAAAGAGGCAGTTAGTTTATACAATAGCCTTGGTTGTTGTATAGCAATCAAACCAATGGGATCATTTAGACCTTGTCATTATTTCCCCTTTCACATCCAATGGCAATTCATTTACATTCTACCACTTTCCCACTCAATCTGTGGAAAATTTTCCTGGGCTTCAGCCTAAAACTACCAAAGAAGGAGAAGAAAACCCAACATTAAAAGAAGAAACATACATGAAAGCACTGCAGCAGATTAAAAAGCCAAGCCAGGAGCTGCTAAATTGGTGGTTGCCTGTGTACTCTTAAATCTCTCCCATGTGTCTGGCCTGTGTGCTGAATGAGGCAGGGGTCCTGTGGGAAAACAAGATGAGAGTATGTAATTAAAGACTCTATCATGATGCATATGCATATAACACTACATTGCACACACAATGTGTGGCTCATTTTCTTTCTCATCCTGTCCCTGCAGAGAAGATGAGAGGGAAAATGAACTACACATGACAGATGTTAGTAACATCAGTTCCTGCATTTTTTGGAAGGCAGGCAGATACTAAAGTTGTTTAAAGGGTGTTGTACAAATGAGTAGGATAGGGTAGGATAGGATAGAATCAAATCATAGAATCATAGAATGGCCTAGGTTGGAAGGAACCTTAGAGGTCATCTACTCCAACCTCCCCAGCATGGGCCTATGCCTCTCAACTAGACTTGGCTGCTCATCCAACCTGGCCTTCAACAGCTCCAGGGAGGAGGTATCCACAATGTCCCTGAGCAACCCATTCCAGAGTCTCACCACCCTTGCACTGAAGAACTTCTTCTTAAGATCCAGTCTGAACCTACTCTGTCTCAGCTCCAAACCATCCTCCCTTGTCCTGCCTCTAGACACCCTGATGAAAAGTCTCCCTGGAGCCTTCCTAAAGAATCCCTTCATGTATTGGAAGGCAGCTCTAAGGTCACCCACAGAGTCTTCTTTAGGCTGAACAACCCCAGCTCCATCAGCCTTGGATCATCTTTGTGGCGTGGAATGGAATGGAGAGGAGTCTCCAGGAGACTCGAGGAGAAGAGACTCAGGAGAGGGAGGGGAGAGGAGAGGAGAGGAGAGGAGAGGAGAGGAGAGGAGAGGAGAGGAGAGGAGAGGAGAGGAGAGGAGAGGAGAGGAGAGGAGAGGAGAGGATAGGAGAGGAGGAGAGAGAGGAGGCAGGAGAGGAAGGAGAGGAGAGGAGAGGAGAGGAGAGGGAGGAGGGGGGGAGGAGAGAGAGGAGAGGAGAGGAGAGGAGAGGAGAGAGAGGAGAGGAGAGGAGAGAGGAGGAGAGGAGAGGAGGAGGAGAGGAGAAGGAGAGGAGAGGGAGAGGAAGAGGAGGAGGAGAGGAGAGAGAGAAGGGAGGAGAGGAGAGGAGAGGAGAGGAGAGGAGAGGAGAGGAGAGGAGAGGAGAGGAGAGGAGAGGAGCTGAAGGACGTCTTGCAATGGAAATACCTCTTGAGGAAGTGAATTGTGAGTACAGAACTGGGAAATTTGTTCATGATTTTACAGAGCAGTAACCACACTAAATGATAAATAAATAAAGGTGGGGGAGCCCAGGTGCAACGAAAAAAAATGTCTCAAACAAACTCATTGGGTTCAATGCATTGATTAGGTGACAGGGCCGAAAATTAGCTCAACTTGTGAAGTTTGCCTCTCACATAGACTTAAAAATGTGTTTCTTTTTTTAAGGCCTAAAGTTGCACAGCTCTTGTGATAGCTGATTATTTTCCACAATGATAATTCTGCTCTGAATGCAGACCTGCTTGGCATACTGGATGTGCATTTTACAGTTTTCAAATGAATTTTAAAGCTTGCTTTTGCCTTTGCAGAAAAGAATCTAACCACCACACCAGGGAATCCATGCCTGCCAGCCTCTCCATATGTTCCCTACACTCGTAAGGCCTCTTGCAGTAATACTTGCATAACAAATGTAAATACAGTTCTGGACCAAGTTTTCCCTCAGATGAGCACACATCAAAGACTAGTGTCAGTGAAGAGACTTTGCCTTCATCTATTGCTACCCAGCTTTGAACACTATCTTCTGTTTCTTCATTTAAATTTTACAGTAGTGAGTGCATAAGATTAAAAAGCAGATGCTACCTAAGGGCAGTAATTTGCCCCTTACACATCTTAACTAGTACCTTACACTCTGAGTGATCCTTGTAAGGCAAGCCCTGGTTTCTTGCTTCCTTTTTGTCAAGTAATGCTTTGATAGCAATCAATGTGGTACAGAATGACATGCAGAGCAAAAAGATGCCTGGACAGTAGATTGAGTGAGGTGACTCTCTGGTGAGAATCTCTGATGAGACCTCAGCTGGAGTACTGAGTCCAACTCTGGAGCCCTCAACACAGCAAGGGCATGGACCTGATGGAGAGGGTCCAGAGGAGGGACATGAAAATGATCAGAGGGTTGGAGCAGCTCTGCTATGAGGACATGCTGAGGGAGCTGGGGGTGTTCAGCCTGGAGAAGAGACCTAATAGCAGACCCAATAGCAGTCTGCCAGTATCTGAAGGGGGCCTATGAGAAGAAAGGACACTGTTTACAAATGCCTGCAGTGATAGGACAAGGGGCAAGGGCTTCAAACTAGAGAAGAGTAGATGAAGATTGGATGTGAGAAACATGTTCTGCACCATGAGGGTAGTGGAACACTGGAACAGGTTGCCCAGGGAAGTGGTCAGGGTCCCATCCCTGGAGCTATTCAAGGTGAGGTTGGACAGGGTTCTGGGCAAACTGATCTAGTGGTGGATGTCCCTGCTGACTGCAGAGGGGGTTGGACAGGATGACCTTTGGAGGTCCCTTCCAACCCAGACCATTCTATGATCCCTCCGTGTAGTTCAGCCATGAAAATACACACATGGAGTAAGTGCAAGTGTCTCAGTTCTAGTGCTGACCAGATACTCACATGAGGCTTCCACTGAAATCAGAGGCTATTCGCATAAGCAGGACAGACTGAGAGAGCTGGGGCTGTTCAGTCTGGAGAAGAGAGGCTCCGAGGAGACCTTCTTGTGGCCTTCCAGTATCTGAAGGGGGCTACAAGAAAGCTGGGGAGGGACTTTTGAGGGGATCAGGGAGTGATAGGACTGGGGTGGATGGGGCAAAACTAGAAATGGGTAGATTCAGACTGGATGTTAGGAAGAAGCTCTTCCCCATGAGGGTGTTGAGAGACTGGCACAGGTTGCCCAGGGAGGTGGTGGAAGCCTCATCCATGGAGGTTTTTGCAGCCAGGCTGGATGTGGCTGTGAGCAACCTGCTGTAGTGTGAGGTATCCCTGCCCATGGCTGGAGGGTTGGAACTAGATGATCCTTGAGGACCCTTCTGGCCCTAACAATTCTGTGAGTCTATAATTGTGAGTGCCTTCTGAGTAATGACTTAGCTGTGACGAGGAAGGGTTAGTGGGCAGCAGGGGCTTTGACTCTAGGTTTTGGATGTTGTGCGGGTGATCCAGGGAACGGCCGAGGAATAAACCTTCAAACTCTATCTGCTAAAAGTGTCGACATGAAACTTCAAAACATCAAAAGAAACCCTCCTGGAAGATGATCTAATAAGAGTGGTTAAACCAGTATGATTTTTGAGAATGGATAATCAATCACCTGCTCAATTTCTTCGATTGAACTAATAAAGGACAGAGAAAATGAGTTGATGTAATGAATTTAGTGTTTAAAGAGGCATCTGACAAGGTCTCCAGTATCTGAAGGGGGCCTAGAGGAAAGCTGGGGAGGGACTTCTTAGGATATCAGGTGGTGATAGGACTAGGGGGAATGGAATGAAGCTGGAGGTGGGGAGATTCAGGCTGGAGGTGAGGAGGAAGTTCTTCCCCATGAGAGTGGTGAAGCCCTGGAATGGGTTGTCCAGGGAGGTGGTTGAGGCCCCGGGCCCTGGAGGTGCTTAAGCCCAGGCTGGATGAGGCTGTGGCCAGCCTGATCTAGTGTAGGGTGTCCCTGCCCATGGCAGGGGGGTTGGAACTAGATGATCCTTGTGGTCCCTTCCAGCCCTGACTGATTCTGTGATTCTGTGATTCTCTGTGCAACTGTAAGTCACTAAACCAAATCAGTCATGGGAAGAGCTACAAATGTTGTGTTAAACAGGCTAGGGGATCAGAAGGAAAAAAAGAAGAGAGAAGTAAATGACAATTTTAATAAAGATCAGTTGGATATATAGATGTATAAATGAACAGACAACACAGTGATAGATTCAAATCAGCAGTGATACTGTAAGGAACAGCTAGCAGAAGGGAGTCACCTTAAGTGCTCAAACCACTCTCATATTTCTAAATTAATCACATCAGCTCAGGAAATGAACCTCAGCACCACTGAAAACAGCACAGTGAAGGCTTCAGTTCAATGTGCATTTGCATCAGAAGAGCAAATGAAGTGCTGGGTGTATGAAAGAAGTGGTAGAGAATACTGTGGAACTCTGTCACACCTTGACATAGATGTTTTTTTCTCCTACCTAAAACACTGCCCATGTATGGTGAAATAATTTATATGAGTGTAGAGACTTTAGAGAGATCATAGAGAAGAAATAGAATTTGGAAATGGCAAAGACTTGTATGAGGAAGACTAGAAAGGTTTGGGCTTCTTTTATTGTTGAAGGAAACAACCTTTATGCATAACCAAGTTGTGTGTCTTATTAAGGAGCGTGGAGGAGACAGCCTGAGGATGCCTGATTCATGATAAAGGATGCACTGCAGAAGTCAGAAGGAGAAATTAAAACAGTACTGCTCCACACTGCATTTCATAGTATCACAGTATCATAGTATCAGTCAGGGTTGGAAGGCACCACAAGGATCATCTAGTTCCAACCCCCCTACCATGGGCAGGGACACCCCACACTAGATCAGGCTGGCCAGAGCCTCATCCAGCCTGGGCTTAAACACCTCCAGGGACAGGGCCTCAACCACCTCCCTGGACAACCCATTCCAGGGCTTCATCACTCTCATGGGGAAGAACTTCCTCCTCACATCCAGCCTGAATCTCCCTACCTCCAGCTTCATTCCATTTCTCCTTGAGCACATAATTGCACTTCAGAACTCGCTGCAAAAGAAGCCACCAAGGCCAAGAAGCACTGAGGCTGAAAATTTGGCTGAAATGAAACCAGACAACAAGCCTAAAACCCTAGCAGGCTGCTACGAGTTAGGATGTCTGCTCTTCAGCACTTGATCTCTGTGCTGAAGGTTAGTGATTAGAATGCAGGAAATTTACCTTCTATCTGATTAATGCAGAGTATTATACTTACCAGATGTCATTCAGACTGCTCGTGCAGAAAGCTCAAAAGGAAGACCTGTGGGCTTGGAACCCAGTGGCCAGCTTCAAAGGGCCACTGATTAGGGGTGGTAGGAATTAACATTTCCTGCTGAAGATAGGAAAATGGGGGTGCACATCTTAAACTGTAGTCAGAGCTCACTAAGCCTTGTCAGGATGGATGCTCAGAGGAATTTACTCTTTGTAGAAGTCAATATGCTTTGACTTTATGTTCTTCTAATTTTCTGACAGTCTTTGGAATTACCTGAAACAGTCAGAACTGGATGAAGAAAGCCAAAAGACCTGTTAAGGAATGCCAACAAGCAAGACACCAGGAAGAGAATCACAGAATCACCAAGGTTGGAAGAGACCTCAAAGATCATCAATTCCAACCTGTCACCACAGACCCCATGACTAAACCATGGCACCAAGTGCTAGATGATCCTTGAGGTCCCTTCCAACCCTAACAATTCTATGATCTACCACCAGATCAGGCTGCCCAGAACCCTGTTGAGCCTCACCTGGAATATCTCCAGAGATGGGGGCTCAACCACCTGCCTGTGTAACCTGTTCCAGTGTCCCACTACCTTCATGGTAAAGAACTTGTTCCTAACATCCAACCTAAATCTCCTCTTCTCTCATTTCAAACCATTGCCTCTTGTCCTGTCCCTGCAGGCCTTTGCAAACAGTCCCTCTGCAGCCTTCTTGCAGCCCCCTTCAGGTACTGGCAGGCTGCTTTTAAGCACAGTCCCTTCTGCCATGCCTGAAGTCAGATTTTCCAAAGCAGGGTTAATCTAGAAGTCCAGCAATATTGCTTTTTTATCAAACCAGCACAGAAGTGCTTGCTGGTTTTATCCCCAAAAGCAGACAGCCTGTCAGAAGGCAGCGGCGACCACCAGCTCTGGGAGAAGATTAGAGAAATCAATTGCTGCTTTCTGAGAAATGGAAACCTTTGCACCAGCAGCTCTCCTCATTTGCATTAATGGATTTCCTGGCAAAGAGCTTTCCTTTTTAGAAGCCTTGTGAAATGTTTAAGGTTAAAATATGAAACCTGGTTAATGTTTTTTCAAGTGGCTTTGAAACCAGCCAGGCTTTGTTGTAGGTAGGTGACCACAGTAATGGGGACACGAGCAATGCAAATGTGTTTTAGAGCACAGGTGCTCTCATCTCGTAGGGGACTGGAGCACTGCCTGGGGAGGAGAGGCTGAGGGACCTGGGGCTTTCTAGTCTGGAGAAGAGAAGGCTTAGAGGGGATTTAATAAATGTTTATAAATATCTGAGGGCTGGGGGTCAAGAGGGAGGGGACAGGCTCTGCTCACTTGCTCCTTGGGATAGGATAAGGGGCAATGGATATAAACTACAGCACAGGAGGTTCCCCTTCAACATGAGGAGGAACTTCTTCACTGTGAGGGTCACAGAGCAGTGGAACAGGCTGCCCAGAGAGGCTGTGGAGTCTTCTTCTCTGGAGACATTCAAGGCCTGTCTGGATGTGTTCCTGTGTGACCTGTGACCTGTGAGTCCTGTGTCCAGTTCTGGGCCCCTCAGTTTAAGAAGGACATCGAGACACTTGAACATGTCCAGAGAAGGGCAACAAGGCTGGGGAGGGGTCTGGAGCACAGCCCTGTGAGGAGAGGCTGAGGGAGCTGGGGTTGCTTAGCCCGGAGAAGAGGAGGCTCAGGGGGAGACCTCATTGCTCTCTACAACTACCTGAAAGGTGGTTGTAGCCAGGAAGGGGTTGGCCTCTTCTCCCTAGCAACCAGCACCAGAACAAGGGGACACAGTCTCAAGCTGCACCAGGGGAGGTTTAGGCTGGAGGTGAGGAGAAAGTTCTTCACCGAGAGAGTGATTCGCCACTGGAATGTGCTGCCCAGGGAGGTGGTGGAGTCGCTGTCCCTGGAAATGTTCAAGAGGGGATTGGATGTGGCACTTGGTGCCATGGTCTAGTCGTGGGGTCTGTGGTGCCAGGTTGGACTCGATGATCTTTGAGGTCTCTTCCAACCTTGGCAATACTGTGACCTGAGCTAGGTTGTATGGTCCTGCTCTGGCAGGGGGGTTGGACTCAATGATCTCTTTGGGTCCCTCCCTACCCCTGACAGCCTGCAATCCTGCAATTTATTAGCTGAAGAACAACGCACACAAGGAGAAAAAGCTGTCCAAATGTTATGGCTGAAGCAAATTGAGGAAGAAAGAATAAAAAGAAAATACTCCTGAGAGGAGAAGGCTGAGAGGAGATCTGATCAAATGTCTATCAATATCTGAGGGGTGGGTGTCAAGATGAAGGAGCCAGGCTCTTTGTGGTGGTGCCTAGTGATAGGACAAGGAACAATGGGCCCAAGCTAGAACACAGAAGGTTCCATCTGAACATGAGGAGACACTTCTGTATGGTGAGGGAGCACTGGAGCAGGCTGCTCAAAGAGGTTGTGGAGTCTTGGAAATCTTTCCAAACCTGCCTGGATATGTTTCTGTGCACCCTGACCTAGGGCACCCTGCTGTGGTGGTGGGGGTTGGACTTGATAATCTCTGAAGGTCCCAGCTATCCCCTGAGATTATTTGACACTGTGATCTTTGTCCTATGCTAGACATTCTGTTGTCCTGGAAGATGCCACAGCAAACTGTCCTGAAGTATTCTCTTCCATTTTTTTAATATAGTGTTGTTCCCCTCTTCAGCTGATAAGATAAAAATGACTTTAAAAAACAAATGGTCTTTAATACTGGAGCAGCTCTGCTATGAGGACAGGCTGAGGGAGCTGGGGTTGTTCAGCCTGGAGAAGAGAAGTCTCCAGGAGGACCTTAGAACTGCCTTCCAATAGCTGAAGGGATCATACAGGAACGCTGCAAAGGGACCTTTTTCAAGGTGTCTAACAAGGACAAGAGGGAATGGTTTGAAGCTGAGGGAGAGTAGGTTTAGACTGGAGCTTAGAAAGCAGTTCTTCAGTAGGAAGGTGATTAGACTCTGGAGTAGGCTGCCCAGGGAGGCTCCTCCCCAGGGGGTGTTGAAAACCAAGTTGGAGGTTGGAAAAGACCCTCAGGACCATCAAGTCCAACCCAGAAACTTACTCTACAAAGGTCACCCCTAAAGCAGAGCCCCAGGAACCACATCCAAACCACCCTGAAACACATCCAGGTTTGGGGGCTCCACCACCTCCCTGGGCAGAACTTTCAAATCCCTTTCCATGAAAAAAAATTCCTAATGTCCAGCCTAAACCTACCCAGTTGGAGCTTGAGGCTGTTCCCCTTTGTTCTATCACCAATTACCTGGGAAAAGAGAGCAGCAGCAGCCTCTCCACATCCTCCTTTCAGGTAGCTGTAGAGAGCAATGAGGTCTCCCCTCAGCCTCTTCTTCTTCACACTAACCATCCCCAGCTCCTTCAGTCTCTCTTCATCAGATTTCTTCTCCAGGCCCTTCCCAGCTTCCTTGCCCTCCTCTGCCCTGGCTCCAGCACCTCCACATCTCTCCTGTATTGAGGTGCCCCAAACTGGACACAATACTCCAGGTGTGGCCTCACCAGAGCTGAGTGCAAGGGGGCAATCCCCTCCTTGCTCCTGCTGGACACAGCGTTTCTGACCCCAGGCAGGATACCTTTGGCTTTCTTGTCCACCTGGGCAAGTTCTGGAAGACTGACCAAGAGCAGCACTTAAAGAAACATTAACTGTTTTTCAGTAAAAAAAAATGGCTCCATTTGCTGTTGGAATTAATCCTTTCTCAAATATGTAGAGTTTGTAGCTTACCATTTCATTTCAAAGCATTCTGCCTTGCTTTGACTGATATTTGTCACGTAGATAGAGTGGAGGACTATTATACACCTCGACAGCAGGCTGATGACAAAACATCTATACTATGATTAAGCTCATTTCCAGATTAGAAGGATCACACCAGCACTGTCTACAGCTGGTGTCACTGTGACAGTTGTAGTTGTCTCAGTCTGCATTTCAATGATTTGGTGGTGTGGGGTTTTTTTTCCCCCCCCTAAAGAATTCCTGAAGATTTCTGATTCATAAAACACCCAACAGAACAACAGCAAAGCAAAGATGACCTGCAGGGTTTGGGTTTGGTTTGGGTTTGGTTTGTTGGGTTTTTTCCCCTTAGACATATCTTAACATTTATATTTGATTTTGAAGCAAATTTCATGTTGATCTGCCCCTGTACTCAGCACTGGTTAGGCCACACCTTGAGTCCTGTGTCCACTTCTGGGCCTCTCTGTTTAGGAAAGATGTTGAGCTGCTGGAAGGTGTCCAGAGAAGGGCAACAAAGCTGGGGAGGGGTCTGGAGCACAGCCCTGTGAGGAGAGGCTGAGGGAGCTGGGGTTGCTTAGCCTGGAGAAGAGGAGGCTCAGGGGAGACCTTCTTGCTCTCTACAACTCCCTGAAGGGAGGTTGTAGCCAGGTGGGGGTTGGTCTCTTCTCCCAGGCAAGCAGCACCAGAACAAGAGGACACAGTCTCAAGCTGTGCCAGGGGAGGTTTAGGCTGGATGTTAGGAAGAAGTTCTTCACAGCAAGAGAGATTGGCCATTGGAATGTGCTGCCCAGGGAGGTGGTGGAGTCACCGTCACTGGAGGTGTTTAGGAAGAGCCTGGCTGAGGCACTTGGTGCCATGGTTTAGTTGATTAGATGGTGTTGGGTGATAGGTTGGACTGGACGATCTCTGAGGGCTTTTCCAACCTGGTTAATTCTGCATTCTGTAAAGTGGGGTCGCTGCTGCTTCCCCCACCCCCAGGCTGTATCTCTCTGTGCCATTCAACTTGAATTCTGCCTGGCTCTGCACAACACTTCTGTTCGATCTGTACTGGTATATGTTCAGCTTAGTAAGGTCTATAAAACACTAGCAAGGTTAGTAATTCCTGGTGAAGGATCCTCTGTTAGGATTAGCATCTTTTCCTGGACTTCTCTTGTGCTCACCTATCAAAGCACACACTTCTTTAAGAAAAACTAAAACTCAGCTTGTGGTGATAGTAATTTCATGCATTTTAATGGCAGGTACTTGAGGTGGGGCTGGAGATAGAGTCATAGAGTCATAGAATGGTCTGGCTTGGAAGGGATCTCCAAAGTTCAGCCAGTCCAACCCCCTCAGCAGTAAGCAGGAGCATCCTCCACTAGATCTGATTGCCCAAAGCCCTGTTGAGCATCGCCTTGAATACCTCCAGGGATGGGGCCTCAACTAGCTCCCTGGGCAACCTGTTCCAATGTTCCACCACCTCAGGGTTCAGAACTTGACCCTAATATGCAATCGAAATCTCCTCTTCTGTAGTTTGAAAACATTGCCTCTTGTCCCTATATCTTGGTAGGCAAGCTTTTGCTCCTGATCCTGCAAAATGTAAGGAGTCAGTCCACAGCCACAACTAGGGGCAAATACCCAGATAGGTTTATATGTGCAAAGACAACTGCTTAGAATGTGTATATTAGGATATGTTTTAAACACTTCACTCAGACAGCAAACCCTCCAGTAGCTTACTTTTACTAGTAGGTGGTGCCTAAGATACTCTCTGTGTGGCCCAGAAAGGAAGAGAAACTTTAGTCTGCCACTGTTTCCATACTTTCCTGATGAATAATGTCTTTGAGTGAAGTAAGGTCTTTTAAAGGCCTCTGATGTGACTTAAAGTGGGAGATATTCCCGTGTATAAAACATGACTGGGTGAACAGTCTGCCAAGCTATGCCTCAGAGCATCACAGCTCTTACAAATCACAATTTCCAGAATGTGTTGGAGCATCCATTTAGCAGTCAGAGGCACGCTCAGCAGCTCTTCTTAAGTAACCACAGCAAATAGAAAGTGATTTAATTTTATAACCAGAAGATGGCAAATAAATTACACTTCCTTGCTTTCTGGTGGTGCAACACCTTCAGAAGTTCACCTGCAGTCACAGACTTCAGTACACCGAGAGTCACCATAGTCTGCAGATTATTATGTTGCAGACAGATGTTGTTAAATAGGAAATCACTTTAATGCACTTGTTAAATGTCATATATAAAGATTCCTGTGAAAGAGGATCAGAATGAATGCACATGGCTTTGTTTCTTTTTGATGAGAAGCTTTACATGAGCCACTAGTGTGCACCTGCAGCCCAGAAAGCCAACCAGAGCCTGGGCTGCAGCAAGAGAAGCAGAGCCAGCAGGCTGAGGGAGGTGATTCTCCCCCTCTACTCCACACTGTTGAGACCCCACCTGGAGTACTGTGTCCAGTTCTGGAGCCCCTAGAACAAGAGGGATCTGGAGGTGCTGGAATGTGTCCAGAGAAGGGCCACAAGGCTGATTGAAGCGCTGGAGCTGCTCTGCTATGAGGACAGACTGAGATTTGGGGTTATTCATTCCAGAGAAGAGAAAACTCTAAGGAAACCTTATTGTGGCCTTCCAGTATCTGAAGGGGTCCTATAATAGAGTGGAGAAGGACTTTTTAGGGTGTCAGGGAGTGATAGAACTGGGGGGAATGGAACAAAACTAGAATTGGGTAGATTCAGATTGGATGTTAGGGAGAAGTTGTTCCCCATGAGAGTGGTGAGAGCCTGGCACAGGTTGCCCACGGAGGTGGTGGAAGCCTCATCCCTGGAGGGTTTTAAGTCCAGGCTGGATGTGGCTGTGAGCAACCTGCTGTAGTGTGAGGTGTCCCTGCCCATGGCAGAGGGGTTGGAACTGGCTGATCCTTGAGGTCCCTTCCAGCCCTGACAGCTCTGTGATTCTGGGATACAAATACAGTTTTTCAAAGTTCTCCATTGTTCCAACGAAAAAAATAATATGCAGAGACAGACAATGTTGGCCATTGGCAGATGCAATTAGAAAGTTGTGTACTTATTTGCTTTAATAACAGAGGGCTGACTGAAAACCTGTGAACAATGTCTAGTTTCATTTTACATTGACCAAGCTCAAGAATATCATTTGTTCCCTGCTATTATGGCCAAGAAAGGCATCAGGTCTTTTCCTTCGGTCGAGAGAGGTTCTCCTCCCTCTCCACTCTGCCTTGCTGAGGCTTCATCTGGAATATTGTGTCCAGTTCTGGGCCCCTCAGTTCAAGAAGGACCTTAGGAAGCAGCTTGAGAGTGCCTCAAAAATGATGAAGGCAGTAGAACATCTTCCCTGTGAGGAGAGCTGGAGGGAGCTGAGGGCTCTTTAGCTTGGAAAGGAGGAGCCTGAGAGGTGACCTCATTCATGTTGATAAAGATGTGCAGGGGGAGTGCCAAGAGGCTGGAGCCAGGCTCTGCTGGCTGATGCCCAAAGCCAGCACAAGAGGCAATGGGGGAAGTTGAGCCATAAGAAGTTCCATGGAAACTGAATGATATTTTTTTTCCCTGTGAGGGTGACAGAACTCTGGGACAGGCTGCCCAGGGGGGTTGTGGAGTCTCCCTCTCTGGAGATCTTCAACACCCACCTGGATGTGTTCCTGTGTGAGCTGCTCTAGTTCTGCATGAAAAATCGTAGGCTCTTTGATGCTGTTACATAAAGCAAACCATGTGTTAGGGAAAGTAGTTGAAAAGGGAGGGAAGACACCCCAGGAAAACATGCCAGACTCGCTCAGCAACGTGCATCCCGTGACAGACTCGCATTGGAGCTGACAGGGAAGCAGCCATCAGCCTGCAAAGCCCTCTCCCCGCGCTGTCTGAAACACAAAACTTGTTCTGCCTCAACACAACATTATCCCCAGTCTAAAATAAATACATTTGGTAGCTTAGCAACCACAAATATTTACGTCTGTCAGATATTTAGCTCTGTCAAAACATCATGGAAATTGTATACCATCAAATAGAAAGAAAAGGATAGGCAGAGAGAATTAGCCTTGTTGTGCGCAGGGTTGCCATCCTCATCCTTCACGTGGCAGGGGAGGGCAGTGCAGGTACCTGGCAGGCAGCACCAAGCGCCTGAGAGTTTGAAGCTCAGCACAAGTTGTGCAAGGAGGAGATGTGCCCCAGATGGCACTGCCCAGGCCTGCAACATGTGCTACAAGTTCAGCACAGAAAGTCCTGGGTCACCTTTGCACGGAGGCAAAGCAAACCAGGAGCTGCACTTGTGCAGCATGAAAGATTGATGGAAAATGAAGTTTCTTAACCAGCCTCTTCCTTCACCAGCACCTCCCCTTGCCCACCCAGCCCCCACCCCATTTTCCTCTCAAATCGCAGAGCACCTGGGCTCTGGTGGAGCCTCCCCCAAGCCCAGGTGTGGCTACTTTTCTCTCCCCACCCACTGCCCTATTTAATCCCCGCCAGGAGGGGCAGCAGCCCCAAGCTGAGCCCATCTGGGCTGAGGATCCTCCTCTCGTCACAGGTGAGTGCCCCTGGTGCACACTGGGTGATGGTGGTGGTGACAACAAAGGCCGGGGGGCCTGGTGGCCCCCCGGTTGTTAGGGCCAACATTGATTGCTACTCCAATATCACTCACGGGTGCTGGCTGGGCTCTGCTGCTGGGGCTGAGCTCCTCTGGGTGGTATCTTGGCTGGTGAGGATTTTGCCCCTTGCCTTGGGATGGTTGCAGAAATGTTGTAGAGGCGGCAGGGGCTGCTTAGGCAGGGGAGAGGACGGGGTAGAGGCGGCAGGGGCTGCTTAGGCAGGGGAGAGGACGGGGTAGAGGCAGCAGGGGCTGCTTAGGCAGGGGAGAGGACGGGGTAGAGGCAGCAGGGGCTGTTTAGGCAGGGGAGAGGATGGTTGGTGGGGTGGGTGAGGCAGGGGGGTTTAAACTAGATGGCCTTTAGAGGCCACTTCTAGCTCTGATTGTATGACTCTAGGATCTAGTTCCATTCCCCTTTGGCCATGACACCTTCCACTAAACCAAGTCGGATTCTTTAAGGGCTCTTTTCTTTCACTGTACATAGAAATTGAATCCTAACATAGTAGCTATGATAGATTATGGATTTGGAGCTGCCTTATTATGAAAATAAGGTCTTCTGTGTGTTGATATAAGGAAGGAAATGATTACATGCAATTCAAGAATGAATAACAACTATTGGCATAAGAACCATTTAAAGCCCCACTGAATTTGTGGAGAGGGTTTGGCTGTTTCAATCCTATTGCTCAGCCACAGTTAGTCTTTCTCTGAAGTGTAGGTAGCAGAAACCCTGAAGTAGATTCATAACTCCAAGATAAGTTGTCTCACCAATATATTAAATTATGTCATTCTGGAAAGAAAATTCCATAATCCCTGCCTCATTTTTCAGCCTGACTCAATAAATGTTGATTCAGAGAAAGGGTAGGAAGGTTACTCCAGGAGAGTTGGGCTGGGTGGTCTTCAGAGGTCCTTTCCAAACCCTACCACTCCCTGACTCTGTGACAGGCATTTGTTTATAGCTTTGCTTCCAAACGCACTGAAATGTATGGCAATAAATTCTCTTGTGCCTACTGCTGTATCTTTAACCAGGAAATGTTAATTTCAAGGTGATTATTTCAACAGTTAGCCTCAAATTTTTCTGAGCCTTTTACTTAAAGGAATTACCCCTACCAGCTTTCGCAGTACCTCAACAATCCAGTTTGGCTTCTGAGCTAGAAAAATGATGACTGCCTTAGTAAATGAGCAGCTTGTTGGAGTTCTGCTGTGCTTCTGTAAGAAATAAGGGTAAATACCTTAAAAAAAAAAAAAGGACAATTACTTAATTTACTTCCTTTTTTTAGGACCTCTCCTCAGTGAGGACAAAATGAGACATGCATTGTGATATAACAAGAAATCTTTTAGCACTACAGCTTCGTTTGAAGCCTGCCTGCAGTTGATAGTCTGCACACGTGGAAGGGCTGGGGGTTGTATTCCAGCATCTCTTGAAAGTGACAGTCCAAGGTCTCCTTGCAGAACCCAAGCTGCTCTTTTTGTTGCAAACACTTTAGCCATGCTTCCTGCACAGCTTGGAGACTGATAATTGGGACAGAATAGTTTGAGTTATGGATATGAACTACAGCACAGGAAGCTCCATCCCTGCAGGAGGAGGAACTTCTTTACTGTAAGGATCAGGGAGCACTGGAACAGGCTCCCCAGAGGGGTTGTGGAGTCATCTCCTCTGGAGGCTTTCAAGATTCCTCTGGCTGCATTCCTGTGACCTGTGCTGGATTCTGTGGCCCTGCTCTGGCAGGGGGGTGGACTTGATCTCCAGAGGTCCCTTCCAACTCCTAACATCCTGTGATCTAGTGGGCATCCTGTTCTGACATGATAGAAGAGCTGCAATAGGTATCTTGAGTGAGAATCAAGTAGTCACAAACTTTACTATTTCTAGGAGATGGTGGCTAGACAAGATATGAGGAGAGCCTGAGGGACCTGAGGGCTCTTGAGCTTGGAGAGGAGGAGCCTGAGAGGTGACTTCATTCCTGTTCATAAAGATGTGCAGGATGACTGCCCAGAGACTGGAGCCAGGCTCTGCTGGGGGATGCCCAATGCCAGCACAAGGAGCAGTGGTGGAAGCTGAGGCAGAGGAAGTTCCATGGAAACAGGAGGAAACACTTTGTCACTGTGAGGATGACAGAACACTGGAGCAGGCTGCTTGGGGGGGGCAGGTTGTGCAGTCTTCCTTTCTCTCTGGAGATCCTCAGGACCTGCCTGGATGTGTTCTGGTGTGATCTGCTCTAGGTGATCCTGCTCTGGTAGGGGGATTGGACTGGATGAGCTTTTGAGGTCCCTTCCAGCCCATAACATTCTGTGATTTAAAAACCTGTCCCCTGTTTCACCTGTTGAGGCTCTACCCCTGCACAAAGCTGAGGAGAAAACTTTGTGTTAGTCTAGTGCTCTTGCACAGGTGTCAGTGAGCACCAAAGTTGTCAACAGTGAGGAGCCAGCCCCGGCTAGTATCCATCCAAGAAGATTATCCAATATATCCATCTCCATCACTCTTCATGTGTCCTCTTTTTCTCAGTGGCTCACAAGGCAGTAATGTGCTCAGATCAAATATTCTCTATAAATTGGGAGAGCATTTAGCTGATTTATGAGGCTTTTAGCTGTTACATACTTACCTACTCAATAAGAGTACTTACATCATATGACACACAAAGCTACCTCCACAATCCAAGAACCACTCTTCGAGTGACACATACATCAAATTGTAATGTGATTTCCTGTACCTAATGTATCACTTAAGGGCAAATAAGAGGCATTCCATTGTAGATGTTTTTTTGATTTCTTCATTAATTGTTCTTTGTTTTGTCAGGCAGCACTCTTTTTTTTTAACACTTGTGGCTTTCTCTTACACAAATATATTCTTTAACACTGGGGAGAAAAATAAGGCTAGAAAGTGGACAGGCAGAGTGAGACGGGTTGTGGGGGAGAGAAAAGCAGATGTTGGTTTTCAAGGCTTGGAATTAAGTAGCAGTTGATGCTTGTGTAGTAAGAAAATTACAGTAATGGAGGTTTTAAAATGGGTTTTGATGAAAATGTCTCACTGTCAAAACAGGCTGATTGTTTATACCAGAATTGTTAGCTGAAGATTAATTGAGCATCAGAATACAACCAGGCAGAATTAATAAGGTTGGAAAAGATCTCAGAGATCATCAAATCCAACCTGTTACCCAATACCTAACACCTGAGAACTAAACCCTGGCTGCAAGTGCTACATCCAATTCTGTTTTGAACATCTCCAGGGACAGTGACTCCACCACCTCCCTGGGCAATGGCCAATTACTCTTTCTGGGAATAACTTTCTCCTCACCTCCAGCCTAAACTTCCCCTGGTGCAGCTTGAGACTGTGTCCTCTTGTTCTGATGCTGGTTGCCTGGGAGAAGAGACCAACCCCCACCTGGCAACAACCTCCTTAGAGGAAGTTGACATCAATAAGGTCTCCCCTGAGCTTCCTCTTCTCCAGGCTAAACAACCCCAGCTCCCTCAGCCTCTCCTCACAGGGCTGTGCTGCAGACCTCTCCCCAGCCTCATTGCCCTTCTCTGGCAGTGGGGTTGGACTTGCTGATCTCCAGAGGTCCCTTCCAACCGCTAACATCCTGTGATCCACTTATACAAGTCTCTCAGTTCAAGTAATGGCTAGTATGGGGACTGTTCAGCGCAAATGGGTTGAAGACACGGATAGTGGCTGCTTGCACTGAAAGACAAGGAGGCCAGAGTAGTTTGTCATAAGTCTTCTGTCCACTGACATCATGTGCAATGTTCATCTTGCAGCAGTGCAGCAAGCCAGGCAGCCAACAGTTTTGCAGCAAGCAGCTGATGATCTTGAAACTGAGCAAGTGCTTTAGAGCTCAGTCATGTGGCCAAGTGATTTCACCAACTGATGGGAATGGGATGTGCTGATTATTCTGTTTTCTGTTCAAGGGGCAATCATTCTAGCATAATTAATATATGAATATCATGCACTGAGTTTAAACTGAAGGAAGTGAGGTGCATTCTCTTGCACCTTGCTTCCCTGTGTACAGTCTCAGGGATTATTTTACACATCAGGTGTGTTCTTGCTGAAGTTCACGAGGGCTGCACTAGTCTCAGCTGCTGGAAGTATCAAGATAACTTTTAAAGGTGGCTTTCAAGGTCATACATTTTGACAAAACATTGTGGAAGTGCCAACACTGTTTGGCAGCACGCTCTGCAGAGGAAGACTTTATTAAGGACCTAATGGTTAATCATGAAGTTAACACATACAAGCAGTGCCTGCTCTGCCCTCACCTTGCTTCCTATTAATTCAACATCACACCATGGCAGTGGAGCAGATTGTCATCACTCCATGGCATTATACATCAAGTATGGTGTTATAAACATTGCATCAAATCATGATGTAGGATATGAAGCTTGAGGAATGTGTTTGGTGATTAGTGATACCTTATCTCTCTCTCTCTGAATTACTTTTTGTTACTCAATTTAAATATCAGTGAAATGACTTGGGGGTTTTAAAACCTTTTTTCCAAGATCTGTTTATCATTGATCAGTGCTGGAAAGGAGGC
This sequence comes from Colaptes auratus, assembly GCA_015227895.2. Taxonomy (NCBI): domain Eukaryota; kingdom Metazoa; phylum Chordata; class Aves; order Piciformes; family Picidae; genus Colaptes; species Colaptes auratus. The sequence continues at coordinate 48,765,494 of CM037646.1, read as the reverse complement.
AGAGCAGAGGAAAGGGACATTCCCTCAAGAGGCTACAGTCAATGCCTTGGAAAGCCATTGAATAGGTAAATAGATAATTAATTGGAATAATTAATTTAATAAATTATTAACATAAATTAGCATTTAATAATTGTCATTTCAATATTATTTTAATACATTATTGAAATAAAACCAGCAGTGAATGAAACAGGCCTCTCAATTTAAGAAGGATATTGAGACACTTGAATGTGTCCAGAGAAAGGCAACAAGTCTGGGGAGGGGTCTGGAGTACAGCCCTGTGAGGAGAGGCTGAGGGAGCTGGAGGTGTTTATCCTGGAGAAGAGGAGGCTCAGGGGAGACCTTCTTGCTCTCTACAACTCCCTGAAGGGAGGTTGTAGCCAGGTGGAGGTTGGTCTCTTCTCCCAGGCAACCAGCACCAGAACAAGAGGACACAGTCTCAAGCTGTGCCAGGGGAAATTTAGGCTGGCGGTGAGGAGAAAGTTCTTCACAGAAGAACAATTGGCCATTGGGATGTGCTGCCCAGAGAGGTGGTGGAGTCACCATCCCTGGAAGTGTTTAAGAGGAGACTGGCTGAGGCACTTGGTGCCATGGTTTAGTTGATTAGATGGTGTTGGCTGATAGCTTGGACTTGATGATCTCAAATGTCTTTTCCCATCTTGTTAATTCTATTCTACTCACTTAGGTGTGTAGTGATAAGTAAGTAGCAATCCTCCCTGGGCAGCCTGTTCCAGTGTAAACATCTTGTTAACTTCAGAAATTGCACTCACTTGGAGACAGCTGAGAAGTAGAAGAAAAATGAATACCTTCCAACCTTTTATTTAAGAAGAAAAAATATTAAATACTACTCCAGGGAGTTGTAGAGAGCAATAAGGTCTTCCCTGAACCTCTTCTCCAGGCTAAGCAACCCCAGCTCCCTCAGCCTCTCCTCATAGGGCTGTGCTCCTGACCCCTCCCCAGCTTTGCTGCCCTTCTCTGGACATGTTCCAGCAAGTCAGCATCTCTCCTAATCTGAGGAGCCCAGAACTGGACACAGGACTCAAGGTGTGGCCTGACCAGTGCTGTGTACAGGGCAGAATGTCCTCCCTGCAACTGCTGGCCACGCTGTTCCTGATCCAGGCTGTTTCCCAAGAGAAAATATTTCATGACCTTTGGAAAGCAAAGAAGTCTTTTCTAATGCTCAGCAAAATGCAACCTTACTAAAATGTGTCCTCTCTCTCTTCCACAGCCTTTCACCCCCATGAATTTTATTCATTCACTTATTTGTTTTAAACTCAAACAACCTTTCGAGATGGAAAGATAATGATCATGTTATCACTTCATCCTCACTTAAGGTAATATTTCAAACTTCTTTTGGTCATCCAGCTTTTCTTAAATTGAGGTCACAGCTCTCAATATTGCTTTTATTTCCTCAGCATGCACTGCATCTGCTTTTGTTTGTCTGCGCTGTGGAGCACTGAAGTGATGAGAACAGGATCCAACGCACAAGGGACTGGATTATCAAAGCAGCATAGAGATATCCACTGAACCTCTTTTCCTGGTGATCTGATGCCTCTGCAAGACCTATTTCCCTTGATCAAAAAAAAAGGATCAATGTGTAGTGTTGTGTTACATGAGCTGTTTTCCCTCTTATCACAAAGAGAAAGGGCTGACTCAGCAGCCCCACACTAATTGCCAGATGTGCTCTGCCTCCAGTGGCTGTAGCTGGCTGGATGGGTCAGGAAGCTGTCTTGTGGGTTAATGCAAGCTACACTGACAGCAGCTATGGAGTAGACCCTGAGCATCATGTTCTTGGCCAAGAAAGCCAATGGCATCCTGACCTGTATTAGAAATGTCCAGGAGGAGCAGGGAGGTGATTGTGCCCTTGCACTCAGCTCTGGTGAGGCCACACCTGGAGTATTGTGTCCAGTTTGGGGCACCTCAATACAGGAGAGATGTGGAGGTGCTGGAGCCAGGGCAGAGGAGGGCAAGGAAGCTGGGAAGGGCCTGGAGAAGAAATCTGATGAAGAGAGACTGAAGGAGCTGGGGATGGTTAGTGTGGAGAAGAAGAGGCTGAGGGGAGACCTCATTGCTCTCTACAACTACCTGCAAGGAGGTTGTGGAGAAGCTGCTGCTGGTCTCTTCTCCCAGGTAATTAGTGACAGAACAAGAGGGAATGGCCTCAAGCTGTGTTTGGGTAGGATTAGACTGGAAATTAGGGAACTTTTTTTTTTTCATGGCAAGAGTGGTCAGGCACTGGAATGTGCTGCCCAGGGAGGTGGTTGAGTCCCCAAGCCTGGATGTGTTTCAAGGTGGTTTGGGTGTGGTGCTTAGGGCTCTGGTTTAGGGGTGAGCCTTGTAGAGTAGGGTTGTGGGCTGGAGTTGGTGACCCTGAGGGTCTTTTCTAATGTGAATGTTCCTGTGATTCTGTTATTAGGAAACAGACTGCCAGTATCACAGCTTTCAGGAAATATTTGGAAATGGCAAGTGCAAATGCCAACTCCTTCAACCTATAGCTGTGAGGAACAGTGAGTTAAACTGAAATTCACTTCTAGAGAGATTTTGAGGGTCTCATTGTGCTCTCTGCAGTACATGTAGGGGAACTACTGTGCTGTTTGACTCCTCTGCAGAACTGGCTGAACGTCTGGTGGCTATCTGGTCACCCAGAAAATTGCTTTGCTGGTTATTTTCTTTGATATTCCCCATAAAATCTATTCTAAACCCAAAAGGCCCTCCTTAGATAGGGATAGCTGAGCACTGTCCTAATTAGTGAGGGCTGATCTTTCCTCAGCCCTCCCACTGCTCTGTCCTATTGACCCAAATGCAAATGTTGGCAGTCTTAAACCTTATTCTTGCTCTGACCAGCAGCAAGAGTGGTAACCTGGAGCTTTACTCTGGAATCTGAAGCAGCTACAACAGTTGGGGCAGAAACCCCTGCCACAAGCATTGAGCTCTTCTGGGAAAATAGGTAGCTGCTCTGAGATGCAGACAGACATCTTTCTCTCTGTTTCACAGGTTCCCATCTTTCATCAGGATGTCAGAGCTGCAGTGACAATTATTTTTCCTGCCTCATAGATTTCTTTCCAGCTTAATGTGGTTAGTTAACGTTTCTGCTTAAGTTATTTGTACTGGCAGTGCTGGCTGCAAGAGTTTTGCTAGGGAACAGCTCTTGCAGTCCTTTAGCACAGCATGGGCCCTAAATGCTTCCTCAGTACTGTGAGCATGCTTAGGGGAAAATAAATCCTTTGCAGAGGATTAATATGGACACAGTAGATAAATCAGAAGAAATAATCCTGATGAAAAATTAGAGGGGTTTTTCTTTCCCTTTATTTCTCTCCCTCCCCCCATTACCTTCTTCCTTTATGCAGCTCAAAAGGCTGAATGATAAACTGAGAGGTGAGAATTGAGGCACAAAGAAGACAGAAGTTCTGTGCTGACCAAATACCAGCTGGGTCCTGCTGAGGAGCTCATAGCTTGGATTAAAACAAATTACACAACCTGTTGCTGCCCACACTATAAATAGTCTTGGAAAGGTTGGATCTGAAGCTCCTTGGAAGTTAACTTCTCTGTGGGTCAAAGCTCAAACATGGAAAGCCTTTAAGTAGTGTGGTAGTTCTAGGCTATGCCTTTCAAGTCTTTCACAGATCCTGAGCAGAAAAATTGGTAAAATGTAAATAAATCACTATTGGCTGTGAAAAGGACAATGAAGATAATACTTAATGATCCCATGGATTGCTCTAAGACTGATTCTACCAAACAATTCCTTCTTTTCTTGCTGCTTCACTCTGGAGAGATACTAACCTGCTTCTGCTTGACCTTGGCTGCATTGTTTTGCTTAAGTCTAACAGCAACTTTCTCTTCTTTCTCTCTCCCTCCCTCTTTCTCTCCCCCTTCTTTGGCCAGGGAGGTCTAGGTGGGCAGGGAAGGAGAAGATAGTAGCTTCTCCTGGTCTCTGACCAGGGGGCCTCTTGTGCTGTTTGTTAATTGCAAATGTCTGTAAGTGTTGTAAATCCTGGATATTTTGTGCATCTTCACTGTATTGCTGTTGTACTTTTGCTTGAAAATACAACTTTCATTTGCTTCCACTTGAGCTGGTCTGGCAAATTTAATGGGGTGGGGTTGGGGGTGGGTGTGTGTGTGACTTCAACCCACCACAAGCAGGCAGTTGGAGAAGTGATGCCTTTTATACCCAGCACGGGCACATTTCATAACCCCAAACACCACCTGAGGGAAGTGCAGGCTCCTGTTTGTAAAGGCAGCTGCCACTGGGGACTAGTGGCAGATGGAGAAGTAGTTTTAAAAAGGAAAATGCCATACACAGAAGGGGTTGTACAATCCAAAGAATCATGGAATTGCTAGGGTTGGAGGGGACCTCAAGGATCAGCCAGTTCCATGGGCAGGGACACCTCACACTACAGCAGGTTGCTCATGGCCACATCCAGACAGGCTGCAAACACCTCCAGGGATGAGGCTTCCACCACCTCCCTGAGCAACCTGTGCCAGGCTCTCACCACCCTCATGGGGAAGAACTTCTTCCTCACATCCAATCTCAATCTCCCCATTTCTCGTTTTGTTCCATTCCCCCCAGTCCTATCACTCCCTGACCCCCTTAAAAGTCCCTCCCCAGCTTTCTTGTAGCCCCCCTTCAGATACTGGATGGCCACAATTATGCTTCCTGGGAGCCTTCTCTTCTCCAGACTGAACAACCCCAACTTTCTCAGTCTGTTCTCATAGGAGAGCAGCTCCAGCCCTCTGCTCTCCTTGTAGCCCTTTTCTGGACCCTTGCACCTTCAAGTAGCTCTCCAATAGCAGAAAAGAAAGAGAAGAGTAGCCAGAATACAGTGCTGTAAGCAACAAATAAATGACAAAATCTTCCTTCCCCTGTTCCTCAGGCACTCAGGGAGGCAGAGCTGAATATGTTCATCATCAGAAAACATCATTATAACAAGTATTTGATTATTTAGTTTCTGTTGATGGAGGTGAAAAAAAAGAAACAAGGCTACACAACTCTGACTTTTGTTGCCTTTTCAGCTACAGGAAGCAGTGTGGTTCCCAAAGCAGAAGCTTGTCTGGGGTCCACACTTTTCCTATGGATTTTATAAATTCTTACAGTGATAAATTGAACATTTTCAAGCTTAGCCTTTTTTTATTATCTTTTCCCCCCTCCCCCCCCTAAATCACGTAACTTTTCTGGGTGATGTCCAGAAAAGATTCTCAGAGAGGCTTGGGGTCTGCTAACATTCCCCCATGCGTTCCTGTGAGAAGTGGCCCTTCCAAGGCAGTTCAATAAACAGATAAATCACAGGGAGACATTCATAGGCATCTCAACAGTGGGATATTTAATGTAAGTTACAACTTCCTCTCTTTCACACCAGCAAGCTGTTAATAGCATTCGATTCTTCTGCTGCAGCAAAAAGAAATTGTGCATTAATTTTTAAAGGAGGAGAGCTCCAGACAAGCAGGGAAAAAAAAATGGCAAGGAACCATCTCCTGGATTTATCTGGAAATTGTTTTCCCACTTGTGAGGCTGGCTGCTTGGTATTCAATGAATCATAGAATTGTTAGGGCTGGAAGGGACCTCAAGGATCAGCCAGTTCCAAGCCCCCAGCCATGGGCAGGGACACCTCACACTACAGCAGGTTGCTCATGGCCACATCCAGCCTGGCTGCAAAATCCTCCAGGGATGAGGCTTCTACCACCTCCCTGAGCAACCTGTGCCAGGCTCTCACCACCCTCATGGGGAAGAACTTCCTCCTAACATCCAATCTGAATCTACCCACTTCTAGGTTTTTTTCCATTCAAATTATCAAGAGTCGCATAAAAGGAAATAGGGGGTATTGGAGCAGGAGAAGAGGAGGCTCAGGGGGAGACCTTATTGCTCTCTACAACTATCCAAAGGGTGGTTGTAGCCAGGTGGGGGTAGCTGAATGTGACAGTAGTTGAACATGAGCTCACAGTGTGCCCAGGTGGCCAAGAAGGCCAATGGCATCCAGGCCTGCATCAGGAATAGTGTGGCCAGCAGGAGCAGGGAAGTCATTGTGCCCTGTACTCAGCACTGATTAGGCCACACCTTGATTAATGTGTCCAGTTATGGGGTCCTAAATTTAAGAAGGGACATTGAGACACCTGAATGTGTCCAGAGAAGGGCAACGAGACTCGGGAGAGGTCTGGAGCACAGCCCTGTGAGGAGAGGCTGAGGGAGCTGGGGTTGCTTAGCCTGGAGAAGAGGAGGCTCAGGGGAGACCTTGGTGCCATGGTGGTTGTAGCCAGGTGGGGGTTGGTCTCTTTTCCCAGGCAACCTGCACCAGAAGAAGAGGACACAGTCTCAAGCTGTGCCAGGGGAGGTTTAGGCTGGATGTTAGGGAGAAATTCTTCCCAGAAAGAGAGATTGGCCATTGGAATGTGCTGGAATTCACTGGAATTGTTTAAGAACAGCCTGGATGAGGCACTTGGTGCCACAGTTTAGTTGGTTAGATGATGTTGGGTGATAGGTTGGACTGGATGATCTCTGAGGTCTTTTCCAACCTGGTTAATTCTGTATTCTGCTATTCAAATGACAAAAATTGGCTAAGGCTGCTGCTTGGTGGTGGGTTGTTTTGTTGGGTTTTTTCCTGCTCAGCTCACCTTTACAAAGTGCCCATATGTTCTAGCCTCATTTCTTGGCAACTCTAAGGAGTGGCAGTGCAGATCCAGCCCTTCTGTTGCTAACTGCCTCTTCATTGTAGTGCTTGTGTCTGGAAGGCGCCGCTCTCGCGAACAGCTGTAATGTTGTTATTAAAAGCAGTTACATATATTTTTTAAAACAAAAATAGCAGGCATATGTGCCTGCTGTCAATGCAAGCCAGCCTCCTCGAAATGTCACGTCGAGTGTGGCGGTGGCTGCAAAAACAAAGCTGCTGCCTCCCATTTGCATTTCTGAAACCCGGGTTGTCTGCGGGCTTGCAATCTGTCTGCTTGCAGGGAGAAACCCCTTCTAGGGGAGGCTCAGGTATGAACTTGGCACTCACAAACAAAGATGCAGAACTCGATTCTTCACTGCCTTGATCCCTTTATAACAATTTACCCCTGTGGAAAATAGGTAGAAAACACAACTGTTCATTTCCAGGGATATGGCACACTCCTTCCTCGCAAGTGATGACACAAGATACAAACACTCCAAGTAATGAAGGGTGCTCCATTTGATGCTTTTATTACAAGTGTTTGGTTACTCCTAACACTACCTTTAAGCAAACCTCCTCTGATATCATAACTGTCATTTCTAGCAGTCAGGGTCAGTTTCCATAAGGCTAAGGATGAGGCTTTGTGGTGGGTTGAAATTACCCCCTGGAATCAAATTGCCAGACCAGCTCCGTTGGAAGGAAATGAAGCTGTGTTTACAAACAAACTACAGTCTAGGAATATGGAATGCAATGAATATGTGCAAAATATGCAATATCTACATATATTTGCAATTTATAAACCACACAAGAACTCCCCTGGGCAAAGCCAGGGGGGTCCCTATAGCTTCCCCCTCTCTGCCCCCATTCCCCTGTACAAGGGGAGACAGAAAAGCAGAGAGTTAGTACGTAACCACAACAAGAATGAAACCAAGGCCCTCAACAGCCAAGCAAAAGCCATCAGCTAGGGCAAAGAGATGAGAAAAAGTCAGATTATACAACTAACCTTATCTTAGTTATCAGCCCAATGGGATTCTTTAGACTTTTCCCTTTTACATCCCATGGCAATTTATTTCCATTCTACCACTCAAATCTGTAGGATATTTCCTAGGCATCAGCCTGGAGCTGCCACATCCCTGAACTTGATTTAAATCTACACAATGCTGCTGCCATTCAGATCAGATTGCAGTTTGATCTTTCCATTTGTGACTCTCTAAAAGATCTTTGATTATAAGAATATTATTTTTTCTGGTTGCTGTAGTAAAATACCTGACTGTAAACTTCTGCTACTGCACCAACAGCAAGAGGCTGAAGGAGTTGGGGTTGTTTAGCCTGAAGAAGAGGAGGCTCAGGGGAGACCTTATTGTTGTCTACAACTACCTGAAGGGAGGTTGTAGACAGGCAGAGGTTGGTCTCTTCTCCCAGGCAACCAGCACCAGAACAAGAGGACACAGTCTCAAGTTGTGCCAGGGGAGGTTTAGGCTGGAGGTTAGGAGGAAGCTCTACACAGAGAGAGTGATTGCCCTTTGGAATGGGCTGCCCGAGGAGGTGGTAGAGCCATCATTGGAGGTGTTCAGGAGGAGACTTGATGGGGTGCTTGGTGCCATGGTTTAGTTGATGAGGTGGTGTTGGATGATAGGTTGGACTGGTTGGACACGATCTTGAAGGTCTCTTCCCACCTGGTCTGGTCTATTCTATTCTATTCTATTCTATTCTATTCTATTCTATTCTATTCTATTCTATTCTATTCTCTCCAAACACAAAATGAGGATCACCAACAGACATTTGGTGAGGGAAATGGGAGCTGCACAACTAAGTTCAGAGTCATTCTGTAGTTTTTGTTCTCCCCAAACACAAGCTGAGGATCATCAGCAGAAATTTCCTTCCCTGACCAAGCTGATTTTATACACTTCCCCAGAACAGGTTGGCATGCTCAGTTATGCAGCTGTAAGAGTTTTGGCTTCTCTGCAGGCAAAGCTAAAGAAAACCTTCCAATCAGTGTTTCTAGGCTAAATGATCTTCCTCTGAGAATCCTCAAGAATGGCTTCTGTGTTACAGCATCCTGAGTAGTGGTTCCTGACTTAAAGAAAAAAAATATGATGAAGATAGCCATAAAAGACTGAGGGGGTGGGGAGAGGGAGTCAAAATATTTTTAGACACCACAACTGTTGTGTTTTTCACTCTTGTGTTTTTTTTCCCCTTCCTTTTAAAACTCTCAGACTTCACTTTAGCTTTTTTCCTTTAGCATATGTTAGGCTTGTTACACACACACACATACACACACAAACCCCATCCAAAATACGAATCTGGCACATCAAACCACAATTTGCACTGTCAGCTCCGATGAGTGAAATCCACTGCAGCTCCAGAGCTGTCCTGCTTTTGCCTTTGCAGCAACTTTCAGCCCGCAGTAACCATCATCAGCTTAAGGCAGGCAGATCCATTACGTTTCCTCTGTTCCTACAGCCCCACATTAAGCTAATATTCTCTATTTCCCAAGTGGAAGAAAAAAAAAACCCCCCCAAACCCAAAACAAAACCACTAAACCCCCCCCCCCCCAAGACCCTTCCAGTCCTATCAATTATTAATTCCTTGCTCGCAGCTAATGTTTTGTTTGAATTATTTAAATGCATCTTCATTTATCAATAAACATAAAATGTTAAACAAAGAATACTGATGAAGGGCATTATTTAAGCCATAACACTTCCAGGAGATTAGTTCATGGGCCCTTGATATTTATTTATTTTTCTTCATTTCTTCTTCTTCTTTCTCTTTTTTTTTTTAATTCCATGTGATTTATCAGCACAATATTGGGGCTTTTAATAATTAGGTTTTCCATTTCTAAAGCAAAACAAAAGAAAAACCCCAAACAAAACCCCCAGCATGTTTCTGAGTGATCACCAAGAGAATGGAATGGAATGGAATGGAATGGAATGGAATAGAATAGAATAGAATAGAATAGAATAGAATAGAATAGAATAGAATAGAATAGACCAGGTTGGAAGAGACCTTCAAGATCATCGTGTCCAACCTACCATCCAACACCACCTCATCAACTAACCCATGGCACCAAGCACCCCATCAAGTCTCCTCCTGAACACCTCCAGTGATGGTGACTCCACCACCTCCTCGGGCAGCCCATTCCAGTGGGCAATCACTCTCTCTGTATAGAACTTCTTCCTAACCTCCAGCCTAAACCTCCCCTGGCGCAGCCTGAGACTGTGTCCTCTTGTTCTAGTGCTGGCTGCCTGGGAGAAGAGACCAACCTCTGCCTGGCTACAACCTCCCTTCAGGTAGTTGTAGAGAGCCATAAGGTCACCCCTGAGCCTCCTCTTCTCCAGGCTAAGCAACCCCAGCTCCCTCAGCCTCTCCTCATAGGGCTTGTCTTCCAAACCCCTCACCAACCTTGTTGCCCTTCTCTGGACACGCTCCAGCAAGTCAACCTCCTTCCTAAACTGAGGGGCCCAGAACTGGACACAGGACTCAAGGTGCAGCCTAATCAGTGCAGTGTACAGGGGCAGAATGACCTCCTTGCTCCTGCTGACCACACTGTTCCTGATGCAGGCCAGGATGCCATTGGCCCTCTTGGCTGCCTGGGCACACTGCAGGCTCATGTTCAGCCTCCCATCAACCAGCACCCCCAGGTCCCTCTCTGCCTGGCCGCTCTCCAACCACTCTGACCCCAGCCTGTAGCACTGCCTGGGGTTGCTGTGGCCAATGTGCAGAACCCGGCACTTGGTTGTGTTAAATCTCATGCCCTTGCCCTCTGCCCATCTGTCCAGCCTGTTGAGGTCCCTCTGCAAAGCCTCTCTGCCCTCCAGCAGATCAACTACTGCCCCCAGCTTGGTGTCGTCTGCAAATTTACTGATGATGGACTCGATGCCCTCATCCAGATCATCAATAAAGATGTTGAAGAGCATGGGGCCCAGCACTGATCCCTGGGGCACACCACTGGTGCCTGGCCGCCAGCCGGATGTGGCACCATTCACCACCACTCTCTGGGCTCGGCCCTCCAGCCAGTTCCTAACTCACTGCATTTTGATTTTGGTTTGGAGGCTTTCAGGAATGTTGTGTTTCAGTCTGGTTTCTCGAAGGAAGAAAAAATATTAATAATAATAAGAGAGAGAATAAATTCCCAATATATGTTGCTAAGAAAACTCAAGATGTGGTTCAGATATAAGATCCTTATGATTTATTGTGAGACTAGCAGCTGCAAGTCCAAGTGCTGGCTGTTGCACTTTGGTCACAGCAACCCCATGGAGAGCTACAGGCTGGGGTCAGAGTGGCTGGAGGGCTGCCAGGCAGAAAGGGCCCTGGGGGTGCTGATTGACAGCAGCTGAACATAAGCCAGCAGTGTGCCCAGGTGGCCAAGAAGGCCAATGGCATCCTGGCCTGGATCAGGAATAGTGTGGTCAGCAGGAGCAGGGAGGTCATTGTGCCCTGTGCTCAGCACTGGTTAGGCCACACCTTGAGTCCTGTGTCCAGTTCTGGGCTTCTCAGTTTAAGAAGGACATTGAGTTGCTGGAAGGTGTCCAGAGAAGGGCAACGAGGCTGGGGAGGGGTCTGGAGCACAGCCCTGTGAGGAGAGGCTGAGGGAGCTGGGGTTGCTTAGCCTGGAGAAGAGGAGGCTCAGGGGAGACCTTCTTGCTCTCTACAACTACCTGAAGGGAGGTTGTAGACAGGTGGGGGTTGGTCTCTTCTCCCAGGCAACCAGCACCAGAACAAGAGGACACAGTCTCAAGCTGTGCCAGGGGAAGCCTAGGCTCAAGGTGAGAAGAAAGTTCTTCCAGAAAGAGTTGTTGCCATTGGGATGTGCTACCCAGGGTGGTGATGGAGTCCCCATCCCTGGAGGTGTTCAAAAAAGGCTTGGATGTGGCACTTTAAGCCATGGTTTAGTTGTCAGGAGGTGTTGGGTATTAGGTAATAGGTTGGACTTGATGACCTCTGAGCTCTTTTGCAACCTGGCTGATTCTCTGATTCTCCTGCAGTTCACTTCAGCCTCAATTTATTTATTTTTTCCCCTGCTTTCAGCCAGTGTATCAGACATAGGCTGCATGTCATGCCTCTTGTAAGAGACTGGAAATTACAGCAGTTGAGGCAGGAAAAAAACCCAGTAATTAATTTTTTTAATTGTCTCAATGTGCCTGTCATGGGTTTAAACACAAGGAGAACAATATGGTAACTGAAATATCATTTATAGTATTGGTGAAGGAATAGTCAGGCACCTGAAACAAAATCATCCATAGTATGGATGACAGAGTAGTCAGGTAAATGGAGAGCAGCCCTGTGGAGAAGGACCTGGGAGTGCTGGTGGAGAGCAAGTTCTGCATGGGACAGCAATGTGCCCTGGGGGCCAAGAAGGGATCCTGGGGTGCACTAAGAGGGATGTGTCCAGAAGATCAAGGGAGGTTCTCCTCCCACCTCTACTCTGCCCTGGTGAGGCTTCATCTGGAATGTTGCATCCAGGTCTGGGCTGCTCACTTCAGGAGGTACAGGGATCTGCTGGAGAGAGTCCACCAGAGAGCCCCAAGAATGCTGAAGGGACTGGAGCACTGCCTGATGAGAAGAGGCTGAGAACCCTGGAGCAGTTTAGTCTGGAAAGGAGAAGACTGAGAGGGGATTTAATAATTGTCTATAAATATCTGAGGGTTGAGTGTCAAGAGGGAAGGGCCAGGCTCTGCTCAGTTGCACCCTGGGATAGGACAAGGAGCAATGGATGGAAACTCCAGCACAGGAGGTTCCACCTCAACATGAGGAAGAACTTCTTCATTGTGAGAGTCACAGAGCCCTGGAACAGGCTGCCCAGAGAGCTCGTTGTGGAGTCTCCTCTGGAGACTTTCCAGATGCATCTGGATGTGTTCCTGTGTGACCTGTGCTGGATTCTATGGTCCTGCCCTGGCAGGGGGGTTCGACTCGATGATCATTGGAGGTCCCTTCCCACCCTTAACATCCTGTGAGCCTGTGACATAAAATCATCTATGGTATTGGTCATGGAACAGTCAGGTGCCTGAAGTAAAATCATTTGTGGTATTGGTGATGGAATAGTCAGGTGCCTGAAATAAAATCATTCATAGTATTGATGACAGAGTAGTCAGGTAACTGAAATAAAATCATTTCTAGTATTGGTGATGGAATAGTCAGGTAACTGAAATAAAATCATTCATGGTATTGATGCTTTAATTCAAGCTCATTCTGTCAATTTAGATAACCCCTGCTTAATATGAAGCACTTATTGATGCAGTGTGTTGGGTTTCTTTTTCTCCTGGTTTGTAGCAGAATACATTTAAATGGCTCTGGTTAATATCAGAGGCACATAACAATGATCTTGCTCGAAGTTAAAAGAATACGTCAGGTTATAGCCCAGTTTTGCTCTTTTAGACTGGGGTGCATAGTTTGCTGCCACACAATGATTCAGAAGCTTGCAGAAAACAGCAGTTCATAGTGTCAGTCAGGGTTGGAAGGGACCACAAGGATCATCTAGTTCCACCCCCCTGCCATGGGCAGGGACACCTCACACTAGATCAGGCTGGCCAGAGCCTCATCCAGCCTGGGCTTAAACACCTCCAGGGACGGGGCCTCAACCACCTCCCTGGATAACCCATTCCAGGGCTTCACCACTCTCATGGTGAAGAACTTCCTCCTCACGTCCAGGACCTCCTCCTCAGTTCAGTCATGATGTTCAGACAAAATGTTTTGTGATCACATGCCAATGATTTTTAACCAAAACTACCTTTAAGAGAGTTTTCTGTGACAGAAGATATTGTGGTGTTTCTTAGGTGACCCAGATTATCCCTGTGGTTCTAGCAGCAATCTTTCTCTTTCCAGTTACCCAGTTTCATATCGGTGCTGGGACCATTCGATGCTGTCTCAGCCAAGTTACCAGCAATGATGCAGGTCTTGTTGTGTAAAGCACTTCTAAAATGTGTGTTTTCCCTGAGGGGTAAATGGTCACCCAGCAAGAGAGGCAAAAGATGGAAGTCAGGAAGTGTCCACTGCCCAGTGTTATGGCAAGCAGCTAAGGTACTGAAGTCCCATGCACACCTAAAAGTTCTGCTGATTTAAAGTAAAATCATAGAATCATAGAATCAGCCAGGTTGGTAAAGACCTCAGAGATCATCAAGTCCAACCTAGTACCTAATACCTAACACCTCCTGACAACTAAGCCATGGCCACATCCCCTCCTTTTTGAACACCTCCAGTGATGGGGACTCCACCACCTCCCTGGGCAGCACATTCCAATGGCCAATTACTCTTTCTGGGGAAGAACTTTCTCCTCACCTCCAGCCTAAACCTCCCCTGGCACAACTTGACAGTGTGTCCTCTTGTTCTGGTGCTGGTTGTGTGGGAGAAGAGACCAAGCCCCACCTGGCTACAACCTCCCTTCAGGTAGTTGTAGACAGCAATAAGAACTTCTCATGGTGATTGCCTATAGTATTGGTTAAAAATGTTGTTGATGTCTGCAACAGAACTTCTATTCATGACTTTTAACCTTGTAGAACTCTCTTGTGTCCAAGAAGGTCAATTACATCATGAGGTGTATTAGAAGGGCTGTGGTTAGTAGGTTGAGAGAGGTTCTCCTCCCCCTCTACTCTGCCCTTGTAAGGTTGCATCCAGAATATTGCATCCAGCTCTGAGCCCCTCAGTTCAAGAAGAACCTCAGAGAACTAATTGAAAGAGTCCAGCACAGAGCCTGAAAGATGATGAAAGGAGTTGGACATCTCCTTGTCAGGAAAGGCTGTGGAGCTGGGGCTCTTGAGCTTGGGGGAGACTGAGGAGTGACTTCATCCATGTTTATCAGATGTGCAGGGCAGTGCCAAGAGGATAGAGCCAGGCTATGCTCAGTGATGTCCAATGATAGGACAAGGGGCAGTGGGTGCAAGCTGGAGCAGAGGAGTTTGCAGGTGAACAGAAGGGGAAACTTCTTCCCTGTGAGGGTGACAGAGCCCTGGAACAGGCTGCCCAGGAGAGGTTGCAGACTCTTCCTCTCTGGAGACATTCAAAACCCACTTGGATACATTCCTGTGTGACCTAATCTTGGTGATTCTGCTCTGTTAGGGGGGTTGGATTTGGATGACCTTTTGAGGTCCCTCCCAACCCCTAACATTCTGTGGTTCTTTCCCCCTTGCCCTCTCACCCTGAGCTAAAAATGTTCTGGATATTTGTGTGTACAATCGGGCTTCAACGAGCAGAAAACCAGCTGGAGGTAGTAAAACTGATCCCAAGCTCCAGGATGGCAGAAAGAATTTCTGAAAGGTTTGTTAAAAATGCAGCAATTTTCACTTCCAGTGAGCCAAGTAGACAAAACTGCATTGCTGCTACATTGAATGGAACAGCAATTTGTCAGGAGCAAAGACTGAGTGCCCAGACTAAATATGCTTTATTTTTATGACTTTCTCTATGAAAATATTTCAGATGGGAGCCTACAGCTGACTTTGCTGTAGACACCAATTATTAATATCAATATCCTACAGAAATACTGGTTCACAGTGCATGCTCCATGTGTGTAAGGTGTCTACAAATACCAACCAGCATGTGAGGTGTCTACAAATCACTTGCAGCCCAGAAAGCAAATCACATCCTGGGCTGCATCAGGAGAAGTGTGGCCAGCAGGTCAAGGGAGGTGATTCTTCCCCTCTAATCTGCTCCACTGAGACCCCACCTGGAGTACTGTGTCCAGTTCTTGAACCTCTATTACAGGGAGGTGGAAGGTGCTGGAAGGTGTCCAGAGAATGGCCAAGAGGATGAGCAGAGGGGGCTGGAACTGCTCTTCTATGAGGACAGACTGAGGGAGCTGGAGGTGTTCAGCTTAGAGAAGGCTACAGAGTGACCTTAGGCTGCCTTCCAATACCTGAAGGGGGCTACAAGAAAGCTGGGGAGGGAATTTTGAGGTGTCAGGGAGTGATAGGTCTGGAGGGAATGGAACAAAAGTAGAAATAGGTAGATTGAGATTGGATGTGAGGAAGAAGTTCTTCCCCATGAGGGTGGTGAGAGACTGGCACAGGTTGCCCAGGGAGGTGGTGGAAGCCTCATGCCCAGAGGTTTTTGCAGCCAGGCTGGATGTGGCTGTGAGCAACCTGCTGTAGTGTGAGGTGTCCCTGCCCATGGCAGGGGGCTTGGAACTGGCTGATCCTTGAGGTCCCTTCCAACCCTAACAATTCCATGGTTTCCTCCTAAATTTTCCATGGAAATTTTCCCTGTTAGGTGAGATTTGAGATGCAGTGGACCTCACAGGCCTGTAAGTGGAAAGGTGGTTTACTGGTTTTGTTTCTTTGTTTTTATTAAGCTTTCTCACTTTAGTTTTCCATTTCCTCCACTTGATGCTCTCCATTAATGCTGGGTCCTCAGCACTGATGACAGCTTCAGCTGAGGACTGCAATGGTATCTTGTTGAACTCAGTGCCATGATGAGTGGGAAGGGCTCTGTGAAGAGAATCACAGACTGTTAGGGATTGGAAGGGACCCTCAGGGATTGAGTCCAGCTCCCCCTGCCAGAGCAGGATCACCTAGAGCAGGCTACACAGGAACCCATCCAGGTGGTGTTTGAATGTCTCCAGTGAAGGAGACTCCACAACTTCTCTGGACAGCTGGCTCTAGGCCTCTGGCACCCTCACCATACACAAGTGTCTCCTCGTGTTGAGGTGGAACCTTCTGTGTTCTAGCTTGTACCCATTGTTCCTTGGTGGTTGGGCCACAGCTCTGCAGATACTCAAGGTGAGACTCAGCAGGGCTCTGGGCAGTGTGATGTAGTTTAGGATGCCCCTGCTTACTGCAGAGGGGATTGGTCTAGATGACATTTGGAGGTCCCTTCCAACCCAGACTATTCTATGATTCTGTGATTCTTTGTCCTATCAGTGGGCACCACCAAAAAGAGCCTGGCAGCTTCATCTTGACACCCAACCCTCATGCATTGTTTAATGCAGTTCCCCATGGCATATCACCTACATTCAAGAACTAGTCACATAGGATGTGTCTCCTCTGAAATATTACTCATAATATTTCTTATAAGGTAAGAAGGGGTTGCAGCCAGGTGGGGGTTGGTCTCTTCTCCCAGGCAACCAGCACCAGAACAAGAGGACACAGTCTCAAGCTGCACCAGGGGAGGTTTAGGCTCAAGACAGGGAGAAAGTTCTTCACAGGAACACTAATTGGCCATTAGAAATGTGCTGCCCAGGGAGGAGGTGGAGTCACCATCCCTGGAGGTGTTCAAAAAAGGATTGGACATGGCACTTGGTTTAGTTGTCATGAGGTGTTGGGTGATAGGCTGGACTTGATGATCTCTGAGCTCTTTTCCAACCTTATTGATTCTATGATTCTATGATGGCAGAAGTCAGTGGTGAAGATTCTCATGGGAGTCCTACCTGTGAAGCAACCCTCTCCATTTGTGAGCAAGGTTGTTCATAACACTGACAGCACACACCACTCCTACATCACAGAATCACAGAATAGAAGTGACCTTGAGAGATCATCCAGTTCACCCCCCTGCCAGAGCTGGATCACCTGGAGCAGGTCACACAGGAACACATCCAGGCAGGTCGTGAATATCTCCAGAGGGGCAGACTCCACAAGCCCCCTGGGCAGCCTGTTCCAGTGTTCTGTCTTCCTCACAGTGACAAAATGTTTCCTCCTGTTTCCATGGAACTTCCTCTGCCTCAGCTTCCACCACTGCCCCTTGTGCTGGCATTGGGCATCACCCAGCAGAGCCTGGCTCCAGCCTCTGGGCACTCACCCTTCACCTATTTATAAGCATGAATGAGGTAACCCTTAGTCTCCTCTTCTCCAAGCTGATGAGCCCCAGGTACTTCTAGATACCAGCCAGCATCACCACAGCTTTGATTCCCTTCCCAGAACTACTCATCTCCTACATCAATATTTCCTGGGAACAGGACTTCAGCGTTGAAAAGCTGACTGGCTGTTGCTGCAGGCAATAACTCATGGCAGGGCAGGGGTGGGGGGGAAAGAAAAGCAAAGAAGAGCGTTAGCCCAGCTGCAAGAGTGGCTGTGGGAGTGGGATGTGGGCACCCTCCCGTCTCCACCAGCAGGTAAGATGTCAGGAGATTCATGCCTGCCCCTCCTGAAAAAGCTTTTCAGTGTTATTTGTCACCTGACGTCACGCCTTAAAGCCCTGCTGCATTAGTTAATTCCTCCATGGCTGTGAAATTCCTATGGAAGGACAGATTACAGCCCCATTAATATCACATTAGCTCATCATGATTAATGTTATTGCAATGAATGAATTAGTAATGATTTGCCTCTTTGCTAAGGTTTTCCTGTGTGTATGTATTTACATTCTTTTTTCTTCCCTTGACGTGAAGAGGATCCATGGCATTGATTATCACAAATAGAACAGATTGATTCATCATTTATGGGAAAAGAGGCTGCTCTTCCCATAAAGCTTATTCTTTTATTGCTTCCCCCACCCCACCTCCTCCTTTCCTCAGTAGATGTATTATCTTTGGCAGGAATTCAAACCATCTATAGATCATTCATAGGCGTCAACTCAGCTTCCAGTAGCGTGGCTTGAATCTAGCTGTGAGAGAATGAATGGAACTCCAGTGGCTGAGTTGCCACATATAAGCTCTGTCAGGAAAGGAGAGAGTTATCCTGGATATTGAAGGTTAGGCATTAATGGGTGTCCCCTGCACAGCAAGATTAGGTGCTTTGCAGCTATTTAATTGTGGGTAAAGGTGATCTACCACCCCACTGCGTGACCCGTGTATGCAAAAGCAGCATCATATCCAATGCCTCTGCTTCTGCCCAGCTGAAGGGCAGGGTTTATGTCCTCACTGAAATGGAAAGTCATTGAAATCAACCTCTGTGTTTGTGCTGTGCTCTTATTATGGGTTGGGTTGGATAGGGACCTCCAAAGTTCATCTAGTCCAAACCCCTCTTCAGTAAGCAGAGACATCCTCATCTGGATCAGATTGCTCAGAGGCCTGTTGAGCCTCACCTCGATTCTGCAGGGATGGGCCTTAAGCACCTCCCTGGCACCCTGACCTGCTTT
>CM037646.1:48741957-48746362 GCA_015227895.2 Colaptes auratus | reverse complement strand
CTCCTCTTTTCTCCATCTTCTTTCTCCTCCTTCTTTCTCCTCCTTCTTTCTCCTCTTCCTCCATCATTACCTGTTTGTTAATAGCTCTTCAACAAAAGGACCTCACTGAGAAAGGTATCTCCAAGATATTTTAACTTCGGTGTCCAGAGAAGTACAGCAAAGTTGGTGAGGGGTTTGGAACACAAGCCCTATCAGGAAAGGCTGAAGGAGCTGGGGTTGCTTAGCCTGGAGAAGAGGACACTCAGGGGTCACCTTCTTGCTCTCTACAACTACCTGAAGGGAGGTTGTAGCCAGGCAGAGGTTGGTCTCTTCTCCCAGGCAGCCAGCACCAGAGCAAGAGGACACAGTCTCAGGCTGCGCCAGGGGAGGTTTAGGCTGGATGTTAGGAAGAAGTTCTATACAGAGAGAGTGATTGCCCATTGGAATGTGCTGCCCGTGGAGGTGGTGGAGTCACCTTCATTGCAGGTGTTCAGGAGGAGACTTGATGGGGTGCTTGGCTGCATGGTTTAGTTGTTTAGGTGGGTTGGATTGGTTGATGGGTTGGACGCGATGATCTTGAAGGTCTCTTCCAACCTGGTGTATTGTATTGTATTGTATTGTATAACTGAGGTTTGGTGGTCAAATAATGAAAGGTTCATGCAGTGCTTTGTATTTTATGAGAAATAGTTTCATAGTTTCATAGTTTCAGTTAGGGTTGGAAGGGACCACAAGGATCATCTAGTTCCAACCCCCCTGCCAGGGACACTCTACACTAGATCAGGCTGGCCAGAGCCTCATCCAGCCTGGTCTTGAACACCTCCAGGGATGGGGCCTCAACCACCTCCCTGGACAACCCATTCCAGGGCCTCACTACCCTCATGGTTAAGAACTTCCTCCTCACATCCAGCCTGAATCTCCCCACCTCCAGCTTCATTCCATTCCCCCTAGTCCTATCACTCCCATATCCATGTTACCTGCTCAAAGTGAGTGGTGTATGCACGGCAGCGTTCCTTCCTCCTCCTGTCTGAAGCCTCAACATCTCACAGGTCTTTTCCAGCCTCAATAATTCTGTGATGGAACCATAGAATCAGCCAGGTTGGAAAAGACCTCAGAGATCATCAAGTCCAACCTATTACCTAATACCCTAACACCTCCTGACAACTAAACCACAGCTCCAAGTGCCACATCCAAGCCTTTTTTGAACACCTCCAGAAAAACAAAGAAAGAGAAAAAAGAAACAAATGCAAAACCACCACCAACAAAACAAAACCAAACCAAAAAGCAAAACAAGCCAAAATGAAAAACAAAACAACCCCACACCAAGCACCTTTTTGCTTTGAAATGTCAGTTCAGGCAACTGAAACAAAAGGCTGCAAATTGCAGCACTCTGTGTAATAACTAAACCTCTTGTTACATGCTGCTGTATTAAATATAAACCATTCTCATTTCCTTTGTATAGGAAATGCAATAGGACCTGCAAAAGGGGTCAACCAACTACTGTGACTCCCACTATAAAACGTGAGTGGTGCTAATATTCCTCTTGCTTTCCCCCCAACTCTCCTGTGACTGCAAAGAACCAAACAGATAAAATATAGCTTTCATAAAACTGCAGGTTTGGTGGAGAATTAGCATGAGAGCTGTGCAGGCGACTCGCAAGCGGAAGGCTGGCCAAGAGCTCAGATTTATGCTGCCAGGTTTAAACGCTTCCCTCCCGAGGTTTGCCTTGAAACTATCACTGCATGTGGGCACGTTGGTTTGCTGGCTTATTTCCCTGAGATTGTTTTCAAAGTGAAGCAGGGAGGAAGAGGGAAAGGAAGAAGGAAAGAAACAAGAAGTCTGCTCCTTTAAGAGAGACACAACTAGCAGGGCATTAGGACAGCGGATAAAATGCTTATTACAAATAGCACAAAGGGGAATTCTCAGCAGTCAAGTATGGCCAAATTTGGACTAAGGAATAGTTAAGAAAAATCTGGGAAATGTCATCAGACCAGGGTTGAAATTCTTATTTTCTTTTCAGGAGAGAGTTTAGAGCCTCACATATTTTGTCTCCCCAGATTTCAGCTGTCATACACTCACACTAGGAAATTTGAAGGGCCAAAACTGCAGTTGAAATGCAAGTTCTCAGGTCTTTTTTTCTTGCCTACCTATCTGAGATCCAAACTGAACTCACACACGGTGTGCTGGGTTGAAATTTTCCCCCCCAACATTAACTTTGCCAGACCAGCTCAGATGGAAGCAAATGGAAGCTGTGTTTACAGGCAAAACTGCAATCTACAACAGAATGCCATGGATATGTACAAAATATCCAGGATTTGCAATAGTTACAGATATTGACAGGTAACAAACAGCACAAGAATCCCCCTGGACAAAGATCAGGGGAAGCCACTAGCTTCTCCTTCCCTGCCTGCCCAGACCCCCCTGTACAAAAAGAGGGAGAAAGGAGCAGAGAAAGTTGCTGTTAGACTTAAGCAAAACCATGCAGCCAAGGTCAAGCAGAAGCAAGTTAATATCTCTCCAGAGTGAAGGAGAGAGAAGGGAAGGGAAGGGAAGGTTTGGGAAGGGAAGGTTTGGGAAGGGAAGGTTTGGGAAGGGGAGGGGAGAGGAGACTCGAGGAGAGGAGAGGAGACTCGAGGAGACTCAGGAGAGGAGACTCGAGGAGAGGAGAGGAGAGGGGAGGGGAGGAGAGGGGAGGAGATTGTTTTGGTACAACCAGTTTGGAATTATCTTTAGATATCTGTTTAGAATTATCTTTATTTTCCTTTTCACACCCAGTAGTGATTTATTTACATTTTACTACTTTTCTGCCCAGGGTCTGTGAAAATTTTTAAAGGCATTTTAATAGCCAAACTACCTTATTCCTGCTACTCCCCAGTACAATTTCAGCCACTCAGAAACAAGAGATCAGAGCCTGAAATTAAGGAGGGAGCTTATAAGCAATGTAAGCCTATAAGCAATTCGAGCAGAATTTAATTACACAAAGGGTAGCTGAATTATGGAAGGCATTGCTGAAGGCAGCAAGAGATGCAAGAATTATAAATCAGTTCAAGAAAGAGCTCAGAGAAAGGAAATCAAAAAGTAAAACAAATCAAGCCTTTTAAAAACATCCCAGGGTTAAATGGGGCAGGCCACAGTGGACTCCACAGTCAAGCCCTTTTCCTTTAAATGTTCCTGTGTTTCCTAAGGAAGAAACTAAATAGTCCCTCCATTGATTTCCATAATGGCTGTAGCTCAGTGCCAGAAAGAGGCTGCCTTTTGTGCTTTTTACCCGTGCTTACAGAATTTGGGTTGCATTTCCTTCCATTTCAAACTTCATTTACACTCGCCCTGGTTTTACACCACTCTGTGCCGCATAAAGCAGCCATGAAGTAAGTGTAAATATGATTTATGCTCCCTTTACACTAGCAAAGTGATGTATAGCCTCCTCGGGGAATGTGGGACTCATGCCCTGTGCATGTGAAACAGACACATAAACTCTGCTTAATTTTATTTAACAAGCACATTGCTGTTTAATGTTGGAGTTTTTTCTATAGATCATTTTCGGGCTCAGATCCATTTCTTCTCCTTAAAGCAGAGTGACAGACTTGGATTCAGCATTCTCAGGGTATTAATATTTCATTACTCTCAGATATGTTTATCAGCCACGATGGTTTAGCCCTACACATCCAACCAAGTCATTATGAACAGAGCTCTGCTAATTTTTTTGTCTTCTAGGAATATTTGTAAGACTTGCAGCTTTAGGAATGTTAAACACAGGGAGGGCTAAGTGAAATAAATCATTACTCAGGATGACTCCAGCGGCATCATTTTGGTAGCAAAAGGAGCATTTCAGGGATGATTACTGAATAATTGATCAAGTAGCCCACCAAATCCTTCAGATAATTGCAATGTTGATCTTAGGGATGATTGAACAGAAACAAAGAGATAAAACTCTGCCTTACAGGTGAGAGAAATGGGCAAAATAGAAGCCTCTGAAAATTCTCTTCTTGCCTAATTTGAACATGCAATAATTCCTTGGAAAATGTCCTTTTGGAGCATGCAACAATTCCATGGAAAATGTCCTTTTGGAGCACGCAACAATTCCATGGAAAATATCCTTTTCTTTTCCCCCTGCAGGCATATTCCCACTTTTCTGAATGCTGGCTGTGGGAGACACTGAGGCTGAAGCCAGTATTGATGCTTTGGGTCTTAGCAACTCCCATTGTTCAGTTTGCACCTCAGTGTGGTGAAGAAGCCTTTGTGAGTGGTCGCAGTGATTTTTTGCTTCATGCCCCTCTCAAACGCGTTGCAGTTTGAGGCCTGAAATCTGCTGTCCTAAAATGGAATCAGGTACTTGAAAAGTTAAAACTTTAGGGTTGTGAGGTGTTGTGTTTTGTTTTGTTTTCTGGGTTGTTTTGGTTTGGTTTGGTTTTGCTTTGCTTTGCTTTGC
>CM037646.1:48659457-48739457 GCA_015227895.2 Colaptes auratus | reverse complement strand
ACATATATGCACAGCACATGCACCCACGCCCTCCTATGTGCACCACGTCCAGGCACAAAGCGGTCTGCAGGGAAATCAAGCAGTGCCAATGAAACCATGTCCAGAGAAACTCCTGGGCTAAATTAACAGCACAATTACATTACACGACATGCCCCAAGATGGATGAGGAAAACTTGGCTGGTATTATGTTCTGTTTTCAAATTGCAATTTATTTGAAGGTTTTAATGGATGCCTTATTAAAACATCTCAGCATTGGTCAGGTTTCAGCGCGTGTCAGGGCAGCCCGTGATTGATGACACCCTCTGCTGCTTCCCTTGCACATTTGCAGGGAATTTAAGCAAAGAGGGAATGAGCAGAGCCTCAGCTTGGTATTGATCGTCTGAAGGTGCACTGCCTGAGAGCACAGTCTAATAACATTCTCTTAGCTGAACTGCCTCACATGAAGGCATTTATTACGAGAACTAAAACGTGATATTGCTCAGGATAAAAGAACATTGCACAAACAAAAGAGTAAGCAATGAACAGGAGAGGGAAAGGAGAAAAGAGAAGAAAAAAAGAAATCCAAATGTAGAACTTTAAGCAGTGAAGTGCCATTATCTCCTAAGAGCATATTTCAGACAGCCAAAAGAGTGATGAATTTAACTGCTTTCTATGTGTAGATCAGAGAGAATCTTCTGAGGGGGAAAAAAAAACAACACAACTGGAGACAGCAATTTCCTTTTCTTCTTCTTTTTCTTCCATTCTTTCTTTCTTTTTTTTCATCCACCTCATTTAGCTGAGATGCTGTAATTATGCTGGTAGCAATGAGGGTGGAGGTCAGAGCTAAACACAATTAGGATTTCGAACATCAGAATGGATAGCTTGACATTAATCATTTGACCATCCAATGTCTTTCTTCATCACTTTAAGTACTATATACTGTAGTTAATCGATCTGACCATCACCCATTTGATAAGCCAAAAGCACTTGCACCTAGCTGGTGTAAATCTTAAATCCCCCCCCTCCAAACACACACACACACATACTTTTAGAGGGCATCTCCTTCATGGATCTGGATTAGATCCTTGCAATATAAAGAAACATTTCCCTTTGTGCTATGAGATTTGTAAGCTATCTGATAGGAAAAGACAGAACTTCCATGACCTCAAACTGCAAATGCACTGTAGGCTTTTACCTCCCCAAACACCCTGTTAAAAGGAACCCCATGTCAGCACTTCATCACCACAGCAGTGTTTGCTAGGCTGATACTAGGGGGGGGGTTATATTTTTTCTTTTCTTTTTCATTGTACATGGAGTCAAGCTGAAGGAAAAAACGAGATAATCAACTGCAGATGAGGTAGAGCAGAACTACCCTTGCCCCTAGGTACCTCCAAAACACAATACCCAGTGCAAATAAAAATTCAGGTTAGGCATTGGAGACCAATTCTTTCAGATGCTGAGGACTCGTTTGCCCCACTGCTGTAGCTGCATCCTGTTCACTTTGACTTTTGGCCTGGAGGAAGCACTTGGTCTCACCCATGATCAGATCTCCAAAACACTCCCCAAATATCTGTGCTTGGGGCTTGGCTAAGCACTGCCTCATCACTCTCCTCACTGCCTCCGGCTGTTTGCAACTCTGCTGCCATTCCAGTTTCAATTGCAGGCCTAAAAGATGATTTGTTTGACCTGCCTTGCTCGTCATTATCTAAGCTGCTAATTTTATTATTCTGTTAGCACCCTGGGCTGCAGAGTATAAAGCAGCACTCTCCAAGTGTACTTTGATTATATTGGAATCATTCAGCATCCATTGCAGGCTCAGCAAACCAAGTGCAGCACTCCCACCCACGCTGCTATGATGGCAGTGAAGAAAAGGGGGAAAGGGAGGATAAAAGCTGCAAGAAGGATAAATAGGAATAAAAATGCCAATACAAATTCCCTCAGTTTAGAGTTGGACAAATTTACCACAAGCCTTTCAGAGTTATTCTCCAGTCAAAGCATTCACAGCAACAACAAGAAAGAAAAGCATTATAGTAATAATAATTATTCTTGAAAAATCAGATAGCTGCAAAAGTTTTGCTGGCTAGAAACAAAATCAGAAAGCTCCCTGCCTTGACTTCTTTGGAGTAGCTTAGAAAAGCATGATTAGAAACAATGTAGAATCCTTGGTCAGGGTATTTGATCTGAGTCTGAACTTCAGCACCTCCCTGTGCTTTTCCTATCTTCCTTTCAGTGCTCCCACCTCTTACTGCCAGAGCTTCAACAGCTTTATTATTTCTATCTGTTTTGTTGTTGCTGTTGTTGAGTTTGGGGTCTTGGGGTTGGTTTGGGGTTTGTTTTAAATCACAACTTTTCCAGTCACAACTTTTGTTTTGTAAGTTTACTCGGAATATAGACAGGGTCCTTTAACGTCACCCAGATTTGACATTAGTTTACATTTGGAAGTATTGACCTGAGAATACAGAATTCACCAGGTTGGAAGAGACCTTTGAGATCATCAAGTCCAACCTATCACCCAACACCATCTAATCAACTAAACCATGGCTGCAAGTGCCTCATCCAGGCTCTTTTTAAACACCTCCAGTGATGGTGGCTCCACCACCTCCCTGGGCAGCACATTCCAATGGCCAGTCTCTCTTGCTGGGAAGAATTTCTTCCTCACCTCCAGCCTAAACCTCCCCTGGCACAGCTTGAGACTGTGTCCTCTTGTTCTGGTGCTGGTTGCCTGGGAGAAGAGACCAACCCCACCTGGCTACAACCTCCCCTTCAGGGAGTTGTAGAGAGCAATAAGGTCTCCTCTGAGCCTCCTCTTCTCCAGGCTAAGCAGCCCCAGCTCCTTCAGCCTAATAATTCCTTCAATCTCCTGCTTTTGTTTCTCAGCTTTTTTCTTTCTTTTTCCCTTCCTTCATCTCTATCTTTTCCCTTCTAGGTAGCTGCCCAAGCTGACCTGGACTTCTAAAACCAAAGATTCAAAGGTTTGGGTTTATATATATATATATATATATATATGTATTTGTAGTCCACCCTGAGCTTCTGTGTGCTTCATTGCTGGAGGAGCACTGAAATGGCTGCTTCGTGTTGCAGGCATTTTACAGCAGAAGAAAAATGCTTTCTAAACCAGAAGAGTTTATACACTTCAGCCAGAAAAATGGCCCTTGTGACCAGCTTCAAATCATTCACCATTTCAAACCTGGTACAGGTATCATCTGAGCAAACCAGGCTGAGGTAACCAAGCCACATCACAAACCTGATCTGGATCTTCAAAACAGTTCCATGGTTTTCAAGCCATTTCTAGCTAACATAATTCAATTTCAATTATATCTGGAGTTTAGACATAGTAGAGATTGAATGTTAATGACATTAACTTTCTCCTTAATCAGAACTGAAAATCTCATGCTAAGTGTACCTTACAAGATGCAGCCCCAATGGTGACAGTTCTTGCAAGTCCCATTGCTCTCAGTGTCTTGATTAAAAGCAGCAACCACGTCTATTATAGCTAAGATAAATAAACAGATATTTTCTGGCAGTTTAGTGCACAAATGCAACCTCCTAACCCTCACCATCAAAAGGTCAAAAGCTGCAAAAGCTAGTCCATTAACCTCTGTAAATGGTTGTGATATTAAAAACTGACTCTCAATATCCAAGGGTCATGATCTAGTGCAATAACCATCAGCAATAAAGAATTATGACTATAGTACATTATCCATCTATAAAATGGCCATTTATGACACCAGCACACTGGCTACCTCCAACAGGAAGGGACCACCCCCTTCCTAAGAATCATTGCACACTGCCAATTATGAGGTCCTGGTATCAGCTGTGAAAACTTATTAAGTTCTAAACCAGAGCATAGGATGACTTCCTGGATGTTTAGCAAAGCAGAAGAAAACCCCACGGGCTAATGCAGAAAATAACAGTCGACAAGATTGTTCTCAGCCTGCCTCCCATACTGCAAATTAGACATTTCATATGTAATTAGAAATCAACCCATTGCCAGAGATCTATGGATAGATAGAAGCCTACCAAGGTGCAGAGGGGCTCTTTCAAGCAAAGAATAAGCTGCTTGGTGCTTGTAACAACCTTTTCTGGCTGTTAAGCAGAGTTATAGCCCTACGAGCAAAGCAATGTGTCTGAGGAAGTGGCTAGGAGAAAAGCCACCCGAGCAAACAAGCAGAAGATGCCTGGTGATCGGTACAATGATGTAGTTCAGAAAAGAAATAACACAAAGTGTGCAGCAACCACACTTTTCACAGAGTCACAGAACTGTCAGGGTTGGAAGGGACCTCAAGGATCAGCCAGTTCCAACCCCCCCTGCCATGGGCAGGGACACCTCACACTACAGCAGGTTGTTCACAGCCACATCCAGCCTGGCTACAAAAACCTCCAGGCGTGAGGCTTCCACCACCTCCCTGGGCAACCTGTGCCAGGCTCTCACCACCCTCATGGGGAACAACTTCTTCCTAACATCCAAGCTGAATCTCCCCATTTCTAGTTTTGTTCCATTCCCCCCAGTCCTATCACTCCCTGACACCCTCAAAAGTCCCTCCCCAGCTTTCTTGGAGCCCCCCTTCAGATACTGGAAGGCTACAATTAGGTCTCCTCAGAGCCTTCTCTTCTCCAGACTGAACAGCCCAATCTCCCTCAGTCTGTCCCCATAGCACTTTTAGTGGTTTAAATGTCATTTTGATCACAAAAATCTGTTTTGGTGAAAGTAAGTGTGTGGACAGGATGAAGCTTTAAGAAATATGATAAATAAATGCAAAGCAAGTAGTGATATATTTTTTATTTCAGTGTTAAAAATGATTGTCAGAATGGGTCGAAAAAAGAATCTTCTCTACAAGATACATGTATATAAAAATAAATAGGGATGGATAGAAGACTTTTCTTCTTTGCATAGGCACTTGGTGCCATGGTTTAGTTGATGAGATGGTGTTGGGTGCTAGGTTGGACTTGATGATCTCAAAGGTCTTTTCCAACCTGGTTAATTCTGTATTCTGTATTCTGCTGAGATCTCTTATCTATAGAAACTTAGCCCAGTTATTTATTTAATCAATCACTAAAACTCTGATGATGCATTAGCTTGGAAGGGCAGCAAAACTCCAGCCCACTCTCCCTTTCAGAAGGCCTTACTAATTAAAATGGGAAAACTCCATCCATCTTCATTTGCAGAGAAGTCACTCAGACAGAGACACAACTTCAGCAGCCTGCTGCAGTTTCACAGGATGTCTGAAAAGGCCAGAGAAGAAGAAGAAGAAAAATCCATTATTCTGACTTTGACAACAGTTCCAAAGAAGCCTTTCATTTGTAATTAGATGTGAGAGGTTATCAAAGCTAAAAGCAAGCAACACTGCAATTCTGATTACTCTTTCTTTTCCTTTTCCATTTAATGAATAATTTACCCAACCATGGAGTCAACAGCTCCCTCTCAAGAATGGAATTAAACATGCCTATGCTGCCTTGCCATCTTGTTCCAGCCACTGAAAAAGAAACACCAGGGCTTGGAAATGTGTTGCAATAAACATCTGCAAGAAACACAGATTGTTTTCCTTGAATGCTTTTCTGCCTCATGGTTATCATAGTACCATTGTATCATAGTATCAGTCAGGGTTGGAAGGGACCACAAGGATCATCTACTTCCAACCCCCCTGCCATGGTGGGGGGGTTCATATTCATAGGTTTCTAAAATGCAGACCACCAGAATGAGCACACATTGGGGGTTTTGTTCATTGGTCTTCACTAGCTCTACCGTCAGGAAGGAACATGATGTCCTTTATGTGATGTGCCTACAGTAGCAAGCGTTCAGTTGTTTAAGAGAGAGGCATTGTTTTAGTTTCTTACTGGTGATAAGGTGTATGGCTCCATAAGAGAGACCATCCTCATTGTGATGATCATCCTCATCTGAGCAACAGGTGGAATTAGGCACTTAAGTTATGACTCCAGCCCTGGCCTCAGTAGATCCTGGCACTGTTTAGGGTATGTGGTCTCGAAATAGAATCATACAATGGCTTAGGTTGGAAGGGACCTCAGAGATCATCCACCACCATGGACAGGGGCACCTCTCAACTAGACTCAGCTGCTCAAGGCCTCACCCAACCTGGCCTTAAACACTGCCACAGAGGAGGCAGCCACAACCTCCCTGGGCAGCGTATTCCAGAGTCTCACCACTAGTACTGAAGAATGTCTTCCTAAGATCCAGTCTAACCCTGCTCTCCCTCAGCTTCAGACCATTCCCCATTGCCCTGTCTCTAGACACCCCGATGAAAAGTCCCTCTCCAGCCTTACTGTAGGATCCCTTCAGCTATTGGAAGGCAGCTCTAAGGTCCCCCCTGAGTCTTCTCTCTAGGCTAAATTTAGGCTGGATGTTAGGAAGAAGTTCTTCATAGAAAGAGAGATTGGCCATTGGGATGTGCTGCCCAGGGAGGTGGTGGAGTCAGCATTACTGGAGGTGTTTAGGAAGAGACTGGATGGGGTGCTTGGTGCCATGATTTAGTTGATTACATGGTGTTGGATGATAGGTTGGACTAGATGATCTCAAAGGTTCTCTTCTCCTCTTCTCTTCTCTTCTCTTCTCTTCTCTTCTCTTCTCTTCTCTCTCTCTTCTCTCTCTCTCTCTCTCTTTCTCTTCTCTTCTCTTTCTCTCTCTTCCTCTCTTCTCCTCTCTTCTCCTCCCTTCTCCTCCCTTCCTCCCTTCTCCTCCCTTCTCCTCCTCCCTTCTCTTCCCGCAACCAAAACTCCCTCAGCCTATCATCACAAAAGAGGTACTCCAGCCCTTGGATCATCTTTGTGGTCTTCCTTTGGACTCACTCCAACAGCTCTGTGTCCTTCTTACAAATTTGGTGATTTTATCTAAATAAGTACTTTCTAGGAATAAACTCATTTGCAGCTTCTGTGCCTGTTTAAACTTTTGCCAGCATGAAAGAGTTCCCAGTTTAGGTTCCCTCAAAATCTTTGTAATAGAAGCTTCCCTAGCTTATTAAATTCTTACAAACCATTGCATCATGGCCAGCTAGGATACCCTGGTGTGTCGTGTGAACTACTTACTAACTACTAACTAACTTACTACTTACTAACCATGGAGATGTTTGTGCTTCTCTAGTTCATCTGCTTCATATTACTCTGTACAGCAATAAGATGTTCAGGACTTGTCTTAACCTTGTCCTCTGTTTCTCCATTTATATGGAAAGATCACAGAATCATAGAATTGTTCAGGTTGGATGGAACCTCAAGGCTCAGCCAGTTCCAATCCCCCTGCCATGGGCTGGGACACCTCACACTACAGCAGGTTGCTCACAGCCACATCCAGCCTGGCCTTCAAAACCTCCAGGGATGAGGTTCCCACCACCTCCCTGGGCAACCTGTGCCAGTGTCTCACCACCCTCATGGGGAAGAACTTCTTCCTAACATCCAAGCTGAATCTCCCCATTTCTAGTTTTGTTCCATTCCCCCAGTCCTATCACTCCCTGACACCCTCAAAAGTCCCTCCCCAGCTTTCTTGTAGCCCTCTTCAGATACTGGAAGGCCACAATAAGGTCTCCTGGGAGCCTTCTCTTCTCCAGACTGAACAACCCCAACTCCCTCTGTCTGTCCTCATAGGAGAGCAGCTCCAGCCCTCTGCTCCTCCTCATGGCCCTTCTCTGGACACCTTCCAGCACCTCCAGCTCCTTCCTGTCCTAGGGGCTCCCGAACTGGCCACACTGCTCCAGGTGGGGTGTTACTTTTCCAAGATGTTATTTTTTTTGCTGCTAATATTGCAAGTTGTGGGCAGCAATCCTTTACACATTACTAAACAGATTTGAGCACTCACAGACACTTAGTAGTTAGCTCAGATATGATTTGACAGGCGGAGCAACCACAACTGGCAAATGATTTATTGAGTATATATTACTCTATAATGGACCTTCAGCTGGTTATAACAATTACAATAACCAGATACAGCCTCTGTCAAGAATGCTCTTCAGCTTATCTTCCAAAATGATAAGGTTAACCAACTCTTTCAGGAGGCACAGTTTCCTGGGACTTATCTCTTCAGTCATGGTGCAAAGAAGCAGAGCTGATCTCACTAAGGGGTTAAATGCAAGCCTGTGACCTGCATCAATCTTGCTGCTTTAAACAAAATGCCAATTTTCAAATGATCTCTATGAAGCTATTTTCCCAATTGCTGGGAAAAATGTTTAATTTCAACAGTGCCCTTCAGATCAAATTTAGGAAATAAATCATAATTATTTCTAATGTGGAGAGCTAAATGCACTAGAAGTGCCCCAACATGAAAGTAGGAAATGCAGCCCAGCAGGAAAAACAAAATGGTCCTTCAGTTCCTTCCTCCCCCCAAAAAAAACATGCACCTCAGCAAGGCAGTTACTGCAATTACAGGCCCACTGGACAATGTTAATGTTGATCATTGATAATTCAAGGCTCTGATTTGGCAAAGTCCAAACTCCAGTGGCATTCCTTAAGTTGGTTGCTGGATGTTTTCTTAGGCATTTAAAAAAATAAGGGGAAAATATTCACTGGAGCTGACCAACTGGTCAGCCCCTGGCTTGGACAGCAGCACTCAGAGCTGGACTAGGAACTGGCTGGAGGGCAGAGCCCAGAGAGTGGTGGTGAATGGTGCCACATCCAGCTGGCAGCCAGGCACTAGTGGTGTCCCCCAGGGATCAGTGCTGGGCCCCATCCTGTTCAGTATCCTTATTGGTGATCTGGACAAGGGTATTGAGTCCATCATCAGTAAGTTTGCAGATGACACCAAGCTGGGGGCAGGAGTTGATCTGTTAGCAGGTAGGAGAGCTCTGCAGAGGGACCTTGACAGGCTGGACAGATGGGCAGAGTCCAACATGATGGCATTTAACGAGTCCAAGTGCAGGGTGCTGTACTTTGGCCACACCAACCCCAGTTCTGGTCCCCTCAGTTTAGGAAAGATGTTGAGTTGCTGGAAGGTGTCCAGAGAAGGGCAACAAAGGTGGGGAAGGGGTTTAGAGCACAGCCCTGTGAGGAGAGGCTGAGGGAGCTGGGGTTGCTTAGCCTGGAGAAGAGGAGGCTCAGGGGAGACCTTATTGCTCTCTACAACTCCCTGAAGGGAGGCTGAAGCCAGGTGGGGATTGGTCTCTTCTCCCAGGCAAGCAGCACCAGAACAAGAGGACAGAGTCTCAAGCTGTGCCAGGGGAGGTTTAGGCTGGATGTGAGGAAGAAATTCTTCCCAGCACGAGAGATTGGCCATTGGAATGTGCTGCCCAGGGAGGTGGTGGAGTCACCATCACTGGAGGTGTTTAGGAAGAGCCTGGATGAGGCACTTAATGTCATGGCTTAGTTGGTTAGATGGTGTTGCCTGGACTGGGTGATCCCTGAGGTCTTTTCCAACCTGAATAATTCTGTATTCTGTATTATAAAGTCAGCAAGGTCTGCTTTCACCAACTCTTATGTGCTTTTTGTATTGTATTGAGATATCAACATCATAAAGCAAGCAAGGTCTGCTTTCATCAGCTCTGTCCTTTCTGTATGTTAATCTGCTTTGAATGTAGAAGTAATCACAATCAGCAGGAATGGTGCCAAAGAGAGTCTCATAAACCATCTTACCACAACATGTACATAAAAAATGATGTAGTTTTTTAACACTGAACTCTGGCTTTCCTTTGTGAGCAGGCCCTTTCAGGCATTTGATTATTTTGTGCACCATGTGGCTGACAGAGAGCATCTTTATCCTGTTTAGAGCTCTGGGAGACCAAAAAAAATCTACTTTGTGACCTTATGGGAATTTGATGTCTGAGTGAGTAGGAGGATACATTAAATCACATCCTTGCTCACAGGTATGTGCACAAAGTAAATGTTCCAAGGTTCTTCTCCCTTCACAAAGAAGTCTGGCTGCAAAACAAATCTTAGATAAGATGCTGGGGTCTTGCTGATAGGAAATTGTCTGTAATATACCCCCAGGAAACATGGTGTCTAACTGACTTTCTCCTCCTCTCCCACCCTCTAGTCTATAAGTTGAAGATTACACTTTCTCTTTTATTTTATTTGGATGTTCCAAGAGTGTCTTGAGCTTTTATGTGTCTCTTTATTTTACCTCTCTGCACTCTTAAAAATAATGGGCTTTTAGAATCCCAGTGCTACTAAAATTTATCTTTCACACACTCTTGCTCATTCCTTTTTAAAACACACACATTTCGTGGATAACCTTTTCCACGATCAGACATCATCAGCCAATTACTAAGCCTCAAAAGAGGGGAAAAAAGAACCCCACAGCCCTGCCTGTTAGAGTTTACTTTGTTAGAGAAAGGGCAGATACACAGTTCCATGCTCCTTGTTGTCTCCCTATTACCAGACTCCCCATTAAGCATTTCCCTGCAATGCTGTGTGGTAGGCATGTGTGTCCTCCTCATGCAGCTGAATTAAAATTCCACTTTCAGTGAGTAAGATTAATTGTCCATTTAACCAGAGCTGGATTCATTCTCTTATTGAGGCAAAGGGAGGGGGGGAGAGGGGGATGCTGGAGGGCTGAAGGTGGGAAAAGCAAGAGGCAGAGTGCCAGCTAGGCTGCAGTATTCAGTTACATGTGAAATGATTTGTAATTCTGAGTAATCACTTAGGACAAGCCCTTGCACCATTTTATCTATACATGACTCTAGGCCAAAGTCAATACTCATAGTAAAATAATGAGATGAAGCTAACTGAGCCCTTTTATTAATGCTCCAAGGAGCAAATCTGATGCTTGAGCTTCTCCCATGGAAAGTATTCACTTCTTCCTAAAAGTGAGCAAGTGGCTCATGATGCCCAGTAGGAACCAGGGTTCTTGCCTCCAAAAACAAAACCCCAGCAAAAACCATGGAAAATTTTCCTTTCTTATTTGTGCACCACATCATGCACTGCCCAGCTGCAGGTGGAGGCATATGAATTTTGTATTACCTGCAGGCTCATTAGAGAAATCTGTCTCTCTCCTAATGGTTTCCCCGACTTAGAGGGGGGGAAAAAAAACCACAGACAAACCCAACAAAATAGCCAACAACAAACCACACACAATGAAAGGCCAATAAACCAGAAGGAAAAAAGCAGAGCACTGTGTGAGAGATGTCTCTGCTTTTTTAACTCTGACTGCTATCAACACCATGAAGCATTTCCACTGCACAAGGACTCCTTGCCAAGGCAAGGGATGGAGGCCTCCCTGTTGTTATTTGGTTGGGTTGGGTGGGGTTTTGGTGTTCTGGTTTTGTTGTTGTTGTTGATTGATTGTTTGTTTGTGGGGTTTTTGTTTGAAGTGTAGCCATGTTATCCCAGGAAGATTTTCATACTGCAGGAACTAGGAATTTGTTTCTGACAACAGATTTCCTCCCTGGGGGTGTTGGAGGCCAGGCTGGGTGAGGCTTTAAGCTGCCAAGACTAGTTGAGAGGTGTCCCTGCCCATCGTGGGGAGATTGGAGTAGATGATAGAGTAGAGTAGAGTAGAGTAGAGTAGAGTAGAGTAGAGTAGAGTAGAGTAGAGTAGAGTAGAATAGAATAGAATAGAATAGAATAGAATAAACCAGGTTGGAAGAGACCTTTGAGATCATCGAGTCCAACCTGTCACCCAACACCATCTAATCAACTAAACCATGGCACCAAGAGCCTCATCCAGGCTCTTCCTAAACACCTCCAGAGATGGTGACTTCACCACCTCCCTGGGCAGCACATTCCAATGGCCAATCTCTCTTTCTGTGAAGAGCTACTTCCTGACAAGCAGCTTCTTAATGAATCAGAAGTAAAAGTTACTTCATATTGTTTGGGATGTCCTCTGTATTGAATTTGAAGTTGAGGCTATTTGCTGCTCATATATTATTTATTTGTAGAATTATTTGTTCCTCTATGTACAGCTTTATTTTGATGCTGCTCATTATAGAAGATTTTTATAGAATCATAAAATCATAGAATGGTTTGGGTTGGAAGGGAACTCCAAAGGTTATCTAGTCCAACCCCTTTTCAGTCAGCAGGTACTTCCTCCACTAGATCAGGCTGCTCTTATCCTTGTCAAGCCTGACCCTGAATATGCCTAGCAATGGGGCCTCCCCTATGAGGACAGACTGAAAGAGTTGGGGCTGTTCAGTCTGCAGAAAAGAAGGTTCAAGGGGACCTTATTATGGCCTTCCAGTATCGGCAGGGGGGCTGCAAGATAGCTGGGGAGGGACTTTTTAGGGTGTCAGGGAGTGAGAGGACTGGGGGGAATGGAACAAAACTAGAAATGGGTAGATTCAGATTGGATGTTAGGAAGAAGTTGTCCCCCAGGAGGGTGGTGAGAGACTGGCACAGGTTGCCCAGGGAGGTGGTGGAAGCCTCATCCCTGGAAATTTTTAAGGCCAGGCTGCATGTGGCTCTGGGCAACCTGCTGTAGTGTGAGGTGTCCCTGGCCATGGCAGGGGGGTTGGAACCAGGTGATCCTTGAGGTCCCTTCCAACCCTGACAATTCTGTGTTCTACCCTGATAACCAGAATCTCACCAGTTAAATACCTTTCTATCTTTATAGCTCAGGAAATCTCCTTTCCCAAGCCTGAATCATATGAATCCCTGGATATCAGTGACCGAGGTAGAAAGAAATAATTTGATTCTCAGTACCTAAGTAGCACTGGTAAGGAGCTGGTATATAATAATAGTAGTAATAATAATAATAATAATGCCACCCAAACAACAAAACCTGTCTTTGCAAAGTGTGTATGATGATGAGCTAAAATGATTGAACTGTTGAACAGAAATTTGCATTGAACTTTGGGAAGCTGTTGGTAGGGACCTGGCTCTAGAAAGTTTACCTGTAAAATCCTCATAGACTACTAACCACCATATAATGCTCCAACATATGGGTTAAAACCCACAGAAAGACACAACCTAGAGCCTAAAAATTGCAACTCTCTATTTCATCTCCTTCCTGGTAAGAAACTTAGAAACAACACTGCCTTGGTGTGAAAACATCTATGTGGGGCAAATGCATCTAGGTCATGCAGAAAGCAGTATGTTGCCATAGCTATCATTAGTGTAATACACTTCACAGCAAGTCCTACTGTGAGCTAAATTCAGGCCCAGTGGGTGCTGCACTATTGACTTCAATGAAGCTGCACCTGCTTATGCCCTCCCTGAATCTGTCCTTGTGTGTACAACACCAATAGTATTTCAATCACTGCCATTCACTGAACACTATTTCAACAGCCTCTCAGTGTGAATTCCTGCCATAAAATATCTGTTGCGCTGTAGCTGGCTATTCCTTCCCACCCTGCTTGCCCTCCCCTCCATCATTCCTCCAGCGCACTGCAAACTGCTCCTGGCAGTGCTGATCCAGCCACTGAGGCAGACAAAAGTCACATCTGTGAAGAAGGATAATCTCATGCCTTAGAAAGATATGTTCAGGTGCTGACACGAAGTTGGGTCACCCCTAAAGAGTGCTTGGGTGCACACATTGCCAGAACTGCGTCCAGTTCTGGGCCCCTCAGTTTAAGAAGGACATTGAGATGCTGGAAGGTGTCCAGAGAAGGGCAATGAGGCTGCAGAGAGGTCTGGAGCACAGCCCTGTGAGGAGAGGCTGAGGGAGCTGGGGATGTTTAGCCTGGAGAAGAAGCAGCTCAGGAGAGACCTCGTTGCTCTCTACAACTACCTCAAGGGAGGTTGTAGCCAGGTGGGGGTTGGTCTCTTCTCCCAGGCAAGCAGCACCAGAACAAGAGGACACAGTCTCAAGCTGCACCAGGGGAAGTTTAGGCTTGAGGTGAGGAGAAAGTTCTTCCCAGCAAGAGAGATTGGCCATTGGAATGTGCTGCCCAGGGAGGTGGAGGAGTCAGCGTCCCTGGAGGTGTTCAAAAAGAGATTGGATGTGGCACTTGGAGTCATGGTTTAGTTAGTCGTGAGGCATAGGTTGGACTTGATGACCTCTGAGGTCTTTTCCAACCTGGCTGATTCTATGACTTTTCCAGTGCACAGGCTATCATCTGACTGCCCAAAAACCCACTAGAACTTGGCAATCTTCATTTTGAGGAAAAAAAATAATGTTCCATGTGCTGCTTCTCTGTGTTTCTCCACCTCCTATGTGAGCTGGTCCCACCAATCACCCATTCTTCTACTTGTATTTGATACCTCTAGCTGTGTTGCTGAGTATAATCTTCAACCTTGACTTTCTTAGTCACAGAATCACAGAATTATTGGGGCTGGAATATAGACCTCTGAGATCATCAAGTCCAGCCTATGACCTAACACCAGCACATTGACCAGACCATGGCACTGAGTGCCACATCCAGTCCTTCCCTAAACACCTCCAGGAAGGGGAACTCCACCACCTCCACCGGCAGTCCATTCCAGCATCTAATTCCCCTTTCCATGAGGAAGTGCTTCCTAACATCCAAACTAAACCTTTCTTCAGTTCTGCTTCATCTTGCTCTGGGCTTGATCAGGACTTGACACAGGAATGCATCCAGATGGGTCTTGAAAGTCTCCAGAGAAGGAGACTCCACAACCTCTCTGGGGAGCCAGAGCTCTGTTCCCTTTCTGCAAGCTTCACATGTTCTCTGTAATCTGCAAACCTCTGAAAGCCTGAGTGAAACAGGGACATCCCTGGAGGTGTTCCAAGGTCCCTGGATGTGTTTAAGAAAAGCCTGGATGAGGCACTTCGTGCCGTGATCTAGTTGATTAGATAGGGTTGGGTGATCAGTTGGACTTCATGATCTTGGAGGTCTCTTCCACCCTGGGTGATCCCTACAGCACCTGAGGTGCAGCATGTGGAGAATGAATATGATGAAATCCAGCTCTGAAGTCACTTACCTGTTTTGGGGGAGCATTGTGTTTTCATAGAGCTGAAACTGTAAGACAGGAATGTGTTTGAAAGAAAACCTAAGCCAGTGCTTGGTGGAGGTGGTTTAGTTGCTGACAGGCAGATGAACACCTATAAAAATTATACATTGGAGGTTATCAGCTGAAGACTGATTGTCAGAGCCTGTCATTGCAGTATGACATCACAGTAATTCTGAGCCTTGCCTCGAATTGACTTTTTCTGATCTATTTATTCCTTACAAAAGAATTCTGCTGGTTTGCATTTTTGGGGAGGAAAACCATAAGTCAGTGGATTGCCTGCTCATGAGGCTATAAGCTTAAAAGATACAATAACTAAAAGCTGTGAGGTCTTTCATAGGTAATTACTTGTATAAGTCTGGCAGTTCTAGTGCTGCTCTAGCAGACATTCTGAACTGGAAACATTCAGGGCCAGGGATCTGGTGGAGAGGGTCCAGCAGAGAGCTACGAGGATGATCGGGGACTGGAGCACTGCCTGGTGAGGAGAGGCTGAGGGACCTGGGGCTCTTTAGTCTGGAAAAGAGAAGACTGAGAGGGCATTTAATAAATGTTTATAAATATCTGAGGGCTGGGGGTCAGGAGGGAGGGGACAGGCTCTGCTCACTTGCTCCCTGGGACAGGACAAGGGGCAATGGATGTAAGCTGCAGCACAGGAGGTTCCACCTCAACACAAGGGGGAACTTCTTTACTGTGAGGGTCACAGAGCAGTGGAGCAGGCTGCCCAGAGAGGTTGTGGATTCTCCTTCTCTGGAGACTTTCAAGACCCATCTGGATGTGTTCCTGTGTGACCTGGATTGCATGGTCCTGCTCTGGCAGCGGGGTTGGACTTGATGATCTCTTTGGGTCCCTTCCAACCCCTGTGATTTACATTTTGAGATGCTTTATCTGCTGGATCACCTTGGCAACATAGAAGGATGAAAGTAGCATATAAAAAGACTCCACTTCTCAATAAATGTTTATCATACAATTGTTTGCATTTACAGCTTGGTACAATACTGTGCTGAATCCAGGGCGGCCGATGCTCTTTTACTTAGCAACAAAACATCATGCTGAATACTACTTCCTATATGAGCCATAAGATCAATAGCGCAGCAGAATCACCAAAAGCTTACAAAAGGATGAGAACTTGTCAGTATTTCCACCCAATAGAAGTTTTTAAGTCCCAATAAAAGTTGTCTACTAGGTATTACAAGTTAAAAGTTTGCAATCTTCAGCCCTGGCTTCCCATCTTCAGTACTATGATTTTTCTCACTTAAACTGAGAAATGAAAGTCTGGAAACTATTAACCTAAAAAAAGAACAGTTTCAAGTGTTTGATCCTCCTTTGATGAAGTGTGAACACTAGAGCTCCTTCCTGGAGGTGCAACTGTGTCTCAAAGAAAGAGAGGGGAGGGAGAGAAATCACAGAATCACAGAATCACAGAATGTTAGGGGCTGGAAGGGACCTTGAAAGATCATCCAGTCCAAACCCCCTGCCAGAGCAGGATCACCTAGACCAGAACACACAGGAACACATCCATGCAGGTTTTGAATATCTCCATAGGAGGAGACACCACAGCCTCCCTGGGCATTGACTTCAATGAAGCAGCTCCTGCTTATGCCCTTATCCAGGCTCTTTTTTAAACACCTCCAGGGATGGGGACTCCACCACCTCCCTGGGCAGCACATTCCAATGGCCAATCTCTCGTGCTGGGAAGAATTTCTTCCTAACATCCAGCCTAAACCTCCCCTGGCGCAGCTTGAGACTGTGTCCTCTTCTGGTGCTGGTTGCCTGGGAGAAGAGACCAACCCCCACCTGGCTACAACCTCCCCTTCAGGACAGCAATAAGGTCTGCCCTGAGCCTCCTCCTCTCCAGGCTAAGCAACCCCAGCTCCCTCAGCCTCTCCTCCCAAGGCTGTGCTCCAGACCCCTCTCCAGCTTTGTTGCCCTTCTCTGGACACCTTCCAGCAACTCAACCTCTTTCCTAAGCTGAGGGGGGGCCCAGAACTGGACACAAAGGACATTAAAGGTGCACCTCAGGCACTTCATTACCACAGAATCATTAATTCCAGAGGAGCTGGTTACACAAGTTCCACAGAAAACTAGGAAGTGATAGACTTATGGAACCAGGACATTGCCTGCACAGATCTGTTGGGTGTGGAAATGTTGCACATGTGTGGTATACACAGGCCCAGCCAGACATAGATACACACATATTACACACTGTAGATGTATTGTGTTGGATTAATTGCCTGCTGGAGCTATTTGAAGATAAGGAAGAAAATACATTTATTTCTTTACATTTTTCTTGCAGACACACCAGCCATGCTATTTTAATTTTAATCATGTGGATTCTGAAGTGAAAATGTGCTTCTAGGTTTACCCCAGGCTCTCCCTGGTGACAACTAATAGAAGTTTCCAAATGTGTTTTGACCCTCATAGGCTAAAGGCCAACCCTTCAAAGAAGGGCTTCTAAAACTCCTCCAAAGGAAGCAGTTTACCACAGTGCCACAACTCATAGTTCAGGCCTGTGTGAACACCTTTGACAGCAGAGGATAGCTAAACAAAAACAGAAGATGAAAATGATCCCTGTGTAAAAAACTAATAACAAATGAAATCCTTCTTAGCTACTCTTTTAAGAGAAAAAAAAAATGAAGGAAATGCTCTAAAATAACTTCCCTCACACAATCAGATCAAGCTTAGCAGAACCAGTTTATAAAACCCATTTTCGATTCAGCTGCTCCCTTTACCTCCCCTCCCTCGCCAATAACAAAGCAGTCCCAGGGCACAGAAATCAGCAGTGCTTGTCTTTGGGAAGCTTGGTGACAGTGAAGAGGTTCTAAGCACAGTCATACAACCTGTGGGGTTTTTTCTCAGGCAGCACCAAGGAGTAACAAAGGGGCAGAACTGACAGGAGAAGATGCAAAGTGCTGGCTAGTCCCTAGAGGTATGCCTCTGAATTAACTGCAAGGTAATGCAATTTCCTACTGCTGTAAGGTGAATGGAGCTATTCAGTAATTTTATTCTGGGAGTGAGAAGCCCAAATGTGATGAGGTGCTAAACAATTCATATCAGGGGAACCCTCCAGAGTTTACAGTCTAAACAGGACTATGTGCCAGGCATGGAGGTTGTGAGTCACAGAAACACTCAGGTTGGAAAAGACCCTCAGGATCACCGAGTCCAGCCCAGAGCCCTACTCTACAAGGGTCACCCCTAAACCATAGCTCCGAGCACCACATGCAAACCACCTTGAAGCACAGCCAGGCTTGGGGACTCCACCACCTCCCTGGGCAGCACATTTCAATCTCTTTCCCTGAAAAGATTTTTCCTAATGTCCAGTCTAACCCCTACCCAGTCACAGCTTGAGGCCATTCCCTCTTGTTCTATCACTAATTACCTGTGAGAAGAGACCAGCACCAGACTCTCTCCAACATCCTTTCAGGTAGTTGTAGAGACAATGGGATCATCTAGTCCAAAAACTTCCTACGAAAAGGGTTGGGTGCCAGAGACCTATTCAGAAGTAAATTAAGCTAAAAAAGAGAATTCACAGAATCACAGAATTCCAGAATTGCAGGGGCTGGAAGGGACTTCAAAAGATCATCCAGTCCAACCCCCCTGCCAGAGCAGGAGCACCTATCCAGGTCACACAGGAACACATGCAGGCAGGTCTTGGATATCTCCAGAGAAGGAGACTCCACCACCTGCCTGGGCAGCC
Organism: Colaptes auratus; assembly: GCA_015227895.2. Lineage (NCBI taxonomy): Eukaryota > Metazoa > Chordata > Aves > Piciformes > Picidae > Colaptes > Colaptes auratus. Next base: position 48,721,006 of record CM037646.1, on the reverse strand, counting down.
TGTTCCAGCGTTCTGCCACACTCACAGTGAACTTTTTCCCCCATTAGAGGTCAGAAGAACAAGTCACAAAAAGATATCTTCTCTAAGTCTGAACTCCTGAGAGTGAGTTAAGTTTCCCACACCAATACTTTCTGGCTTTACTATCACTTGCCAATGATTCAAACAAATCAAAATCCAGCAGGGTTTGACGGTGCTTAGCTACCACTTCCATAAATAAAATTAATTAATTAATTAATTTGGCAGAGAGGGATCTTGAGGGAACAGATTTGACACAGAATTAGATCATTGCTTCTGGCAGGAAGTATTGCTTTCCTCAGAGCACTTCAATGAATTTCACACCAGAATAAGACCTATGCTTGAAAAAATCGGAGAATTTTGTTAGGCCTTTAAAATCGATTCAATAACATTGACATTTGGTGTTTAACCTGAAGTCTAAGCCCTCAGCAAGTTTGCAACCAAGCTGTGTGGTGCAGCAGACGCTGGAGGGAAGGGATCCATCCAGAGGGACCTGGACAGGCTGGAGAGGTGAGCCCATGACAACCTCATGAGGTTCAACAAGACCAAATGCAAGGTCCTGCAGCTGGGTCAGGGCAGTCCCAAGCACTGATATAGGCTGGGCAGGGACTGGCTTGAGAGCAGCCCTGAAGAAAAGGATCTTGGGGTGCTGGTGGAGGAGAAGCTCAACAGGAGCCAGCAGTGAGCACCAAGAAAGCCAACCAGATCCTGGGTTGCATCAAGAGAAGCATAACCAGCAGGTTAAGGGAGGTTGTTCTCCTGCTCTACTCCATTCTGGCTGAGACCCTACCTGGAGTACTGTGTCCAGTTCTGGAGCCTCTCACAGTATCACAGTATAACCAAGGTTGGAAGAGACCCCAAGGATCATCAAGTCCAACCTGTCCTAACAGACCTCACAACTAGACCATGGCACCAAGCGCCACGTCCAATCTCCCCTTGAACACCTCCAGGGACGGCGACTCCACCACCTCCCTGGGCAGCCCATTCCAATGACGAATGACTCGCTCAGTGAAGAACTTCCTCCTCACCTCGAGTCTAAACCTCCCCTGGCACAGCTTGAGACTGTGTCCTCTTGTTCTGGTGCTGGTTGCCTGGGAGAAGAGACGAACCCCCTCCTGTCTACAACCACCTTTCAGGTAGTTGTAGAGAGCAATGAGGTCACCTCTGATCCTTCTCTTCTCCAGGCTAAACAATCCCAGCTCCCTCAGCCTCTCCTCATAGGGCTTGTGCTCAAGGCCTCTCACCAGCCTTGTTGCCCTTTTCTGGACACGCTCAAGTAGCTCGATGTCCTTCTTAAACTGAGGGGCCCAGAACTGGACACAGTACTCAAGGTGTGGCCTAACCAATGCAGAGTACAGGGGCAGAATGACCTCCCTGCTCCTGCTGGCCACACTATTCCCAATACAGGCCAGGATGCCATTGGCCTTCTTGGCCACCTGGGCACACTGTTGGCTCATGTTTAGGTGGGTGTCAATCAGCACCCCCAGGTCCCTCTCTGTTTGGCAGCTCTCCAGCCACTCTGACCCCAGCCTGTAGCTCTGCATGGGGTTGCCGTGGCCAAAGTGCAGCACCCGGCACTTGGACTTATTAAATGCCATCCCATTGGACTCTGCCCATCTGTCCAGTCGGTCGAGGTCCCTCTGCAGAGCCTTTCTACCCTCTAACTGACTAACATCTGTTCCCAACTTGGTGTCATCTGCAAACTTGCTGATGACTGACTCAACCCCCTCATCCATATCATCAATGAAGATGTTAAAGAGGATGGGGCCCAGCACTGATCCCTGGGGGACGCCGCTGGTGACTGGCCGCCAGCCGGACGCGGCACCATTCACCACCACTCTCTGGGCTCGGCCCTCCAGCCAGTTCCTAACCCAGCACAGAGTGTTGCGGTCCAAACCACGAGCTGACAGTTTAGCCAGCAGTTTACTGTGGGGGACGGTGTCAAAGGCCCTGTGCTCTAATACAGAAAGGATCTGGAGGTGCTGGAAGGTGTCCAGAGAAGGGTCACGAGGTGATCAGAGGGCTGGAGCTGCTCTCCTATGAGGACAGACTGAGGCTGAGGGAGCTGGGGTTGCTTAGCCTGGAGAGGAGGAGACTCAGGGGTGACCTTATTGCTCTCTACAACTACCTGAAGGGAGGTTGTAGCCAGGCAGAGGTTGGTCTCTTCTCCCAGGCAGCCAGTACCAGAACAAGAGGACACAGTCTCAGGCTGTGCCAGGGGAGGTTTAGGCTGGATGTTAGGAAGAAGTTCTATACCGAGAGAGTGATTGCCCACTGGAATGGGCTGCCCAGGGAGGTGGTGGAGTCACCTTCATTGGAGGTGTTCAAGAAGAGACTTGATGGGGTGCTTGGTGCCACGGTTTAGTTGTTTAGTTGTTTAGGTGGGTTGTATTGTATTGTATTGTATTGTATTGTATTGAGGTGGGTTGGATTGGTTGATGGGTTGGACGTGATGATCTTGAAGGTCTCTTCCAACCTGGTGTATTGTATTGTATTGTATTGTATATTATTGAGTTTGGGTTGTTCAGTCTGGAGAAGAGGAGACTCCCAGGAGACCTAATTGTGGCTTTCCAATATATGAAGGGGAGTGCAAGGAAGCTGGGGAGGGACTTTTTAGGGTGTCAGGGAGTGATAGGACTGGGGAGGAATGGAAAAAAGCTAGAAATGAGAAGATTCAGATTGGATGTTAGGAAGAAGCCTGAATTTCAGCCCATTAGAAAGTTCAGCTTTTTGTTAGAGCAAGTTTTAGCTGCACGTGCCAGAAACAACCAGTAGAAAAACTCTTCCAAAATGGCAAAATCTCCTCTTTAGCAGTGGGAATGAGCTTAAGTCCTGCTGTGGAAGTTCAGCCCAGGACCTTCTGGCTTGAATCAGAGTACTGTCACCTGAGACCACTGCAAAAGCCAGCGCCTAAAGACAAGACTTCTGTTTGCCACATAAACAGACTCTGAATATTCTATGTGCTAGCAGGCCATTAAGGGATCATCTGGGAAAGAGGGGATTTGCATGGAGTCAGATGAAGTGGGCATCCTGTTTGGAGCCTGCATCTATTAAAATGCACTTCTGTACCTCTGCCTCTGTTGGTTTTCTCCAAGGGGGAAGGACTTTCTGTGTTTAACAACTACTGTTTTAGTTTTTGAAATGCAAGCAGGAAATGCAAACAGAACTCAAGGCTTAGAGCTAAGCTGCAGCCTTTGGTTTATTGGTTGAGGAATCAGCCCTGAAGGATGCTGAACCTTCTGGCGCTGATCCAGAAGGACCACATGTCCAATTTAACACGAGGGGCCTGGTCCTAGGATTTGAGCTCAGCATGTGTTTGTGCAGTTGTCTGGCCTTCAGCAAGGGTGCTCAGCACTTGGCAGGATTGCCTCTTTAAAAGAATAAATGTGGCAGTATCTGAACTTCAAAGCGAAATGTGACCTCCTGCTCTTAAATCACTTTCCCCACATGCTAGGTGGTAATGCAGGGTAGCCAGCTCAGGCCTTATCATCCTCTCACCTTCCTTTGTCTCATGTGTTCGAGAGAGAAAAATGATTAAAAATACTTTGGTGTTTGGCCTGCATTCCATCCCTGGACTTCCATCGGATATCACTGGGAACAAAAATGTGGTGGCCAGGCTAAAGCCCACTGGTTTCTCTGTAGTCTCTACAGTGAAATCTACAGGTGTGAGTACAGACCCAGCCTGCCATGAAGTGTCAGTGCTCCTGCACTTGGCATTACCTGGGATGCTAGGAGTTCAGATTGGAGGATGTTTTGCATTTTCATGCAGAGCAGTGGAGTAGCACCAGTGTAAAATTTATGGCTGAATGTAAGAGGCGCTCTCAGGCTTAGCAGGAAGGTTAAGCCCTAGCAGCTGAAAACAAAACCATGGGATTTAAGGTCAAGTCTGACAATTTCACAGTGGTTTGATGCAAGAATGTGCTTCATTCTAAAACAAACTTTCATTTAGAATCATAGAATTAATAGGGTTGGAAGGGACCTCAAGGATCATCTAGTTCCAACCCCCCCTGCCATGGGCAGGGACACCTCACACTAGGACAGTGCTTTTCAAGATCAAATTATAGTGTCATAGTTTCATAGTTTCATATCTGAGTGAACTTTCACTTCAAGGTACCCAGGACACAGAAATAATTCAGTGATAGGTAGGTGGCAGTTAGCTAACCTGAATGTAGGCTTTGATTTAATCTTTTAAGCCTGGTTAAAGTTTGAGCATTACCTAGAGCCCACTATATTAAGAAATACAGTTGTGAGGGTTTTCCTCCAGTTCTGAAGGTATTCCTAAACAGAAGGCTAACATTATATTAATCAGCTAAATTAACTTTGGGGGTGAGGGGGGAAAGATAAACTAAATAAATGGCAAGAAGAGCATTTCCAGACATAACCATCCATTTCTTAATACACATTGCCACCTGGGGAAACCTGAAGATACAGTATTTGCACTGAACCCTACCATGCTAATGCTCAAATGCAGGGCAGTTCCCAAAGTTAGTTGAAAGGTGTTATTTCCATCATTGATGCACATTGTTGTTCATTTTCTTAGTATTGTGACATTTCAATTTTCACAGAAACAAACTTTTTTTTAACTTAATGGAGAGGATTTAACATGCTGGAGAGCAGGTAAAGTAACTGAGCTAACAAGGAGGAAAAAAACCACCCTTATTCATTTGTTTAGTGATTTATTTGTGTGCATAGCCATACCTATAGCCAATGGACCAGCTCATTTGTTAGTCACCTGGAAACATTTCAGGACTCCTGCAATGGGAATCTTGAATTTCAAGATAGACTCTCGAAAGAGTTTGAGCAAGTTGCTGTAGAAGTTGCTTTGAGATCTTCATGTCAGGAAAGGCTTCTGAAAATTAAAGAGCTGCTGACACCTCATGGTAAACTTAAAAAACCATTCTCACCAAGCACAGCTCTATTTCTCTCCTATTTATTTGTCTGCTTTTCACCACAGTAAAGGACGTTTGAGAGCAGCACCTTTGCTTCCTGAGCCCTCGGTTTGCAACAGCAGCTGGGCCAAAATGAATGTGATGGCAACTCCAATGGAACATTTTAAGCTCAGGTAAGCAAAAAATAGCAGGAGCAAGTGAACTCTTGAGAAGGAAATGTTTTGCTTCCATGGATGCAAAAAACTGGGAAAGAGATGCAGAAACAAAGCTGCTTTCATATCCAAATAGAAAGATTTGCTGTTCCATCAGCTGGTCTACGCTAGTCATTAAAAGCAAGGTGCTGCTTGTAAAAGACAGTCACAGAATGTTAGAGGTTGGAAGGGGCCTCCAGAGATCATCTAGTACAACCCTCCTGCCAAAAGCAGGATCACCTAGGGCAGGCTACACAGCAGTGCATGCAGGTGGGTTTGGAAAGTCTCCAGAGCAGGAGACTCCACAACCTCTCTGAGCAGCCTGCTCCTCTGCTCTGTGACCTTCATTGTAAAGAAGTTTCTCCTCACGTTGAGGTGAAACCTATGTTCAAGTTTCTATCCATTGTTCCTTGCCTTATTACTGTGCACCTCCAAGAAGAGATAGGCCCCCTCCATTTGACACCCACCCCTCAGGTATTTATAGACATTGATCAGAATTTCATAATATTCCTTTCAGTATTATAATCCTCTCATTTGGGAGTTATTATCTGAGCTATTCCCAATCACACAGAGCTGACATTTCATGTAAAAAGTTGTCAGCAAGTTGCATATTTTTTTTTTTTAATGCCTCAAATCTGCCAAAGAACTTTTAAAGCTGTGGGACACAAACCAAAAAGGTATTTTTGCAATGCTTCTGATGTTTTCCATCCTCCTCCACCACACCTCTTTTTTGTGCCGTGAAGTATCTTGTGTTCTCTCTGATGATGTTTCCTGACAGAAACACCTTTCAATCTGACAAGGACTGGATGTGTGCTGGAATGCAAGACAAAAACACAAAACAGGAAAAAAAAACCCCAAACCCCACTCAAAATAAAATCCCAAAGCAGGAACTTAAAATGCTGGGGAAGTTGCTCTTCCAGAGCAAATAACAGCTGGGAGTTCGAATGTGCCACTTCGGAAAGCAAAGCCTTCAGTAATCAGAGTGGCACCAAATCATTGTGGGATAATTTTCTAAATCAGTGGCTAGATTTCCTACCTGAGAAGGCAGCAGATAGTCCTGTAAGCAGTTACTTGAAATTCCTACCCATACTAAGGCACTGTGGTCAGTTGCATCTTCAATCCCTGTAGGAAATGCATCACCTGGATCATAGAATCATAGAATTGTTAAAGTTGGAAGGGACCTCAAGGATCATCCAGTTCCAATCCCCCTGCCATGGGCAGGGACATCTCACACTACAGCAGGTTGCTCACAGCCACATCCAGCCTGGCTGCAAACACCTCCAGGGAGGAGGCTTCCACCACCTCCCTGGGCAACCTGTGCCAGGCTCTCACCACCCCCATGGGGAAGATCTTCTTCCTAACATCCAATCTGAATCTCCCCATTTCTAGTTTTGTTCCATTCCCCCCAGTCCTATCACTCCCTGACACCCTCAAAAGTCCCTCCCCAGCATTTTGTAGGCTTCCTTCATATACTGGAAAGCCACAATAAGGTCTCCCCTGGGAGGCTTCTCTGCTCCAAACTGAACAGCTCCAACTCCCTCAGTCTGTCCTTACAGGAGAGGAGCTCCAGCCCTCTGCTCATCCTCATGGCCCTTCTCTGGACACCTTCCAGTACCTCCACATCCCTCCTTTACTAGGGGCTCCAGAACTGGACACAGTGCTCCAGGTGGATCTCGAGCAGAGGGGGAGAATCCCCTCCCTGGCCCTGCTGGCTCTGCTTCTCTTGCTGCAGCCCAGGTTGTGATTGGCTTTCTGGGCTGCAAGTGCTCACTGCTGGCTCCTGTTGAGCTTCTCTTCCCCAGCACCCCCAAGGCCTTTTCTTCAGGGCTGCTCTCAAGCCAGTCCCTGCCCAGCCTATATCAGTGCTTGGGATTGCCCCAACCCAGCTGCAGGCCTAGCACTTGGTCTTGTTGTACCTGGTCCCAGTACTGATCACTTTCCCACTAGCTGGTTTACACTTCCCATCAGTCTAGCTGCAGATATTTAAGGTAACTAGAGGGTTATATAAAATTCTCTTAACATTCACTCCTGCAGTACTTTTTCCTAAGTCTTCAGGCTATTTGACAAACTGGTTCTGAGTGAACCCTACATGCAAAATACAGCTGGCATAGGTGGAACACATGCCTTGAAGAAAACCTTCCTTGCAAAATACAGCTGGCATAGGTGGAACACATGCCTTGAAGAAAACCTTCCTTTTGCAAAATAACTGAATATTGTTGGGGAAAAAAGAAAACCAAACCTTTGTGCTGCTTAGTGTAAATCAGCTTAGCATTCCCTGACATGATGAATTAGCTTCTTACATCAGGAAGGGCTTCTAAAAAAATTAAAGAGCTGCTGTGTTTACGTTTCAGGGAAATCACTGTGACTGTAGCTAGAAACTATAGACCACAGTTTGCTACATGAAATTCCAGCTCAAAATTTCCTTGGGAGAAATCCATGACCTTTGCACATACCCCTGGACCATGAAATGTGGTGATGCTTAAGCAGCTGGGCAGCCCCTTTTATTTGACTGACCCTTATGGCATCCAGGTCTGGTGTCCCCAGCATAAGGAGGACACAGAGCTGTTGGAGTGAGTCCAGCGGAAGGCCACAAAAGATGATCCAAGGGCTGCAACACCTCTGCTGTGAGGACAGGCTGAGGGAGCTGGGGCTGTTAGCCTAGAGAGGAGATAATTCTGGGGGGACCTTAGAGCAGCCTTCTAATACCTGAAAGATTTAAGGGCAACAAAGCTGGTGAGGGGTTTGGAGCACAAGCCCTATGAGGAGAGGCTGAGGGAGCTGGGGTTGCTTAGCCTGGAGAAGAGGAGGCTCAGGGCAGACCTTCTTGCTCTCTACAACTACCTGAAGGGAGGTTGTAACCAGAGGGGGTTGGTCTCTTCTCTCTTCTCCCAGGCAACCAGCACCAGAACAAGAGGACACAGTCTCAAGCTGTGCCAGGGGAGGTTTAGGCTGGATGTTAGGAAGAAGTTCTTCCCAGCAAGAGAGATTGGCCATTGGGATGTGCTGCCCAGGGAGGTGGTGGAGTCACCATCACTGGAGGTGTTTAAGAGGAAACGGATGAGACACTTAGTTTAGTTGATTAAATGGTGTTGGATGATAGGTTGGACTTGATGATTTGAAGGTCTTTTCCATCCTGTTCTGTTTTGTTCTATTCTATTCTATTCTATTCTATTCTATTCTATTCTATTCTATTCTATTCTATTCTATTCTCTATCCTACAGAAGGGCTGCAGAGGGACTTTTTTGTAAGGGTGTCTATTGACAGGACAAGGGGGAATGGTTTGAAGCTGAGGCAGAGCAGGGTTAGCCTGGATCTTATGAAGAAGTTCTCAGTGTGAAGGTGGTGGGACTCTGAAATAGGTTGCCCGAAGAGGTTGTGGGTTCCTCCTCCCTGGAGGTGTTCTGGAGCAAAATTGGATGAGGCCTTGAGTGGCTGAGTCTTGTTGAGAGTCATCCCTGCCTGTGGTGGGGGGGTTGGAGTAGATGATCTCTGAGGTGCCTTCCAGCCTAAGCCATTCTATGATTGCTTTTGGCAGTGTTGTTATCTCTATGCTGTAGTGCCTGAGCACATTTATCATGAGCAAGCAGCACAGTGTAGTAGATGTATCCACAAATAAAAGACCATGACTTCTTAGGGCTCTTCTAGGTTTGAAAGTGAGAAACTATTGCCATGTGGGAAAGGCTCCTCTGCATACATTGCTGTCTCAGAAGAACAGATGATTAGCAGCAGAGTCCTGATACTTCTGTACTCCCATGTGCTGTGGGGTGTGTTCTCAAGGGTGTTTCCCACCTGAACTGTATATCCCAGCACCAGCAGCTTCCTAGTGTGCCATCCCAAGCTGTGAATTATTTCCTGCTTTTTCCTTTTCAAGGCCTGCATTAAACAAGCTATGGATTATGGCTTACTTCTCCTTTTTGGCCTGCATTAAACTTGGCAGGCATTCATTCTCTTTGGAAAGAAGGTGAAGCAGCCACAGCTTTTCAGTGCAAGGATAATAATTTTCCACTGTTTGTCAACCATAAAAGGCATTTACAAAAGAGTTTAAGCTGTGCTTCAAATGCATTCTGTGAATGTGCTTGCCATCTCCTGTTGCTTTCCCTGTATTGATGCCGTTGTCAGACATGATTCATCCTAGCACTAGGAAGTTAGAGGTAAACCAATGCTTCAACTCTTCCAGGAACTGCTGCAGGTTGTTCTTTGAAGCCATATGAGGAGAGGCTGAGGGAGCTGGGGTTGCTTAGCCTGGAGGAGGTTCAGGGGAGACCTCCTTGCTCTCTACAACTACCTGAAGGGGAGGTTGTAGCCAGGTGGGGGTTGGTCTCTTCTCCCAGGCAAGCAGCACCAGAAGAAGAGGACACAGTCTCAAGCTGTGCCAGGGGAGGCTTAGGCTGGATGTAAGGAAGACGTTCTTCCCTGCAAGAGAGATTGGCCATTGGAATGTGCTGCCCAAGGAAGTGGTGAAGTCCCCATCACTGGAGGTGTTTAGGAAGAGCCTGGATGAGGCTCTTGGTGCCATGGTTTAGTTGATTGGGTGGTGTTGGGTGATAGGTTGGACTGGATGATCTCAAAGGTCTTTTCCAACCTGGTTAATTCTGTTCTGTTCTATTCTATTCTATTCTATTTCTAGTCTAGTCTAGTCTAGTCTATTCTATACTATACTATACTATACTATACTATACTATAATATACTATACTATGCTACACTCTACTCTACTCTACTCTACTCTACTCTACTCTGCTCAACTCTACTCTACTCTACTCTACTCTTCTACTTCACCTTGCAATCTGCATAGCAGGGCACTACTTGCCTCCTGTGTGTGGACAACACTGTGTATAAAAATATAATGGAGTGAAGCAACAGGTAGAGGATGAGCAGAATATTTCTGTGTGTCTTGCAGGCCACGAAACCTTTTCCTTCCATTCCACTTTTCCTTACACAAGTGCTGAATTAAAAAAAAATAAAATAAAGAGAGAGAGAAAGAAAAAGTAAAAATAGCAAAAGATTGCTCAAGGTGTATGGAAGTTCTGTAAAAATACCTTAGAGTGTTGTCTGTTTCACTTAAAGATATTTTGCTAAGCACCACATAAGAATGTTTCTCATGAGTTTTTTATGTAGCTATTGGAAACAGAGGGAGCATCTGAATGTTTGATGTTATGGTAAAATATCCAACTTCATTCTAAGGATTCCCTGGAATTTTTTTAAGTCCAGGCTGGATGTGGTTCTGGACAACCTGATCCAGTGTGAGGTGTCCCTGCCCATGGCAGAGGGGTTTGGAACTGGATCATCCTTGAGGTCTCTTCCAACCCTGACAATTTTGTGATTCCATCATACCCAGGTTTCTTGTCAGGGGATTTATGTAGGAAATAGATGTAATCAGTGATCACATTGGCCAGAAGATTCTACTTGTTTCCATGCCACTGAACTCTCACAGACAAATAATTTGCCTGGGGCAATCCCAAGCACCAATATAGGCTGGGCAGGGACTGGCTTGAGAGCAGCCTTGGAGAAAAGGACCTGGGGGAGCTGGTGGAGGAGAAGCTCAACAGGAGCCAGCAGTGAGCACTTGCAGCCCAGAGAGCCAAGCAGATCCTGGGCTGCATCAAGAGAAGTGTGGCCAGCAGGGCCAGGGAGGGGATTCTCCCCCTCTGCTCTGCTCTGGTGAGACCGCACCTGGAGTACATCCAGTTCTGGAGCCCCTATTACAGGAAGGATCTGGAGGTGCCGGAAGGTATCCAGAGAAGGGCCATGAGGATGAGCAGGGGGCTGGAGCACCTCTCCTATGAGGATAAATTGAGGGAGTTAGGGCTATTCAGTCTGCAGAGAAGTCTCCAAGGAGACCTTATTTTGGCCTTCCAGTATCTGAAGGGGGCTACAAGAAAGCTGGGCAGGGACTTTTGAGGGTGTCAGGAAGTGATAGGACTGGGGGAATGGAACAAAACTAGAAGTGGGTAGATTCAGATTGGAAGAAGTCAGGAAGAAGTTCTTCCCCATGAGGGTAGTGAGAGACTGGAAGAGGTGGTGGAAGCCTCATCCCTGTAGGTTTTTAAGGCCAGGCTGGATGTGGCTGTGAGCAACCTGTGAAGTGTCCCTGCCCATGGCAGTGGGGTTGGAACTGGCTGATCCTTGAGGTCCCTTCCAGCCCTGACAATTCTATGATTTTATGATTGTAATTTCTGCAGAGATTCAGAAGGGAAAAAAAAACCATATATGTATTTCCAAGGATTCACAGATCACACACATTCTGAAAAGAGTGGAAATCCCAGAATTCAGTTAAGCAGACAGCAGTCAGGCAACACAAGGTGCAGCTGATCATAGCCCCCTGGAAGCGGAGAGGTTCCAGCAGCCGCCATCCTACAAGCGCTCCGACGCTGAAACCTCCGGAGAGCCTATTACAAAGTCAAAATTAATAAAAAAAAGAAAATAAAGGAAGCTATAATGTGTTGTTTAAAAAAACATGTGAAATCTAACACAAAAAGCTGTTAAAATAACATTACTGTCCGACATCAACCTAAAACTACAAGGGAATTCCGAATCAGGGCAGATGCAATAACCTCGACGCAACCCCGTTGTGCCTACCAATTGCATACATATGGTATGTAAACTAACCCGCTGTTCTGAGACCCTCTGCTCAAGGACCATATGTGCTGCAATTGGTAGAGGAAGAGCTGTCTGAAGGGTGCTTTGTAACTGCTTAGCCTAAGTTTCTTCTTGGGTCACGTTCACACCTCCGTTCCGCCGTAGCCTGTTTGCTCCCACGTTTCTGTTTCGTCCCTGATTTTCCCTTGACTTTGCCACCCTGCTGCATCTGCAAAGCCCACGAGGGGAGGTATGGTTTGCACAGCTCAATCACAGAACATTAGGAGTTGGAAGTGACCTCCAGAGATCATCCAGTCCAACCCCCTGCCAGAGAAGGACCTTATTGCTCTCTACAACTACCTGAAAGGAAGTTGTAGCCAGGTGGGGGTTGATCTCTTCTCCCAGGCAACTAGCACCAGAACAAGAGGACACAGTCTCAAGCTGTGCCAGGGGAGGTTTAGGCTGGAGGTGAGGAAGAAGTTCTTCCCAGCAAGAGAGATTGGCCATTGGAATGTGCTGCCCAGGGAGGTGGTGGAGTCACCATCCCTGGAGGTGCTTAAGAGGAGACTGGATGAGACACTTGGTTTAGTTGATTCAGTGGTGTTGGATGATAGGTTGGATTTGATGATCTCGAAGGTCTTTCCCAGTCTGGTTAATTCTGTACTGTACTATTCTGTACTGTGCACTGATGTCCTGGTTCCACTCTCAAGCTGTACAGAGGTCGCTAAGCCGCAGTACTCCCCTGGAGTGCACACTTGCAGGACCACTTAGCAGTGCCAACTCGTTCCACGAGGATCCTGCCAAGAACAAGGAAACCTTCCCTCACGTGGAGAGGCTGCACAGCTTGTGTTTCCCTGGAGGTATTCAAATAAGGCTTGGATGTGGCGCTTGGAGCCACAGCTTAGTTGTCAGGAGGTGTTAGGTGTTAGGTAATAGGTTGGACTTGATGATCTCTGAGGTCTTTTCCAACCTGGCTGATTCTATGATCACCCAGAGCAGACAGCAGTCAGACAACACAAGGTGTATCTGATAATAAACCCCTGGAAGTAGAGAACCTAGAGCAGGTCACACAGGAACACGTCCATGAGGGCTTTGAAAGTCTCCAGAGAAGGTGGCTCCACAAGCTCTCTGGGCAGCTGCCTCAGTGTTTTGTCACCCTCAGAGTGAAAAAGTTTCTCCTGACATTCACAATCCTATTTGCTGTACCAGATTCAACAACAAGATGGTCTCCAGTACATGACAGCTTCGAGTTGTGGTATTTCACCATGTTGTACTTTTGTACTTTCCATCACTTTGACTGTTCTCTTGGTAACTCAGTGCAGATTAACATCACCCATTTTCCTGTAAGCAGCAATATAAGCCAAGATGTATCTTTTACTCCATTAAATATTGATGCTCATCATTTAATATTAAAGAGGCTGCAGCCCTTTTTCCCACCCCGATCTATACCATTTTTGAATGTCTTTTGAAAAATAATTTGATAGGGTCTAATGTAATAGCTTGGAAAGAAAATGTTAATCCTCTGAGGACATTCCAGAAGCCTAGAAGCTCTAACCAGCATAGTAAATATATGTAGGCATAGTGTAAAACACAGACACACACAAAAAATCCCTGCTGCTTAATAAATAATATAGGTGATGTGTTCTCAGGACAGAACACACACAAACTGCAACACAAATAAATTGTGGGACAGCAGACAGGAGAAGCTCAAGTGCCCAAGGTATTTAGACATAGCTGGGCTTTTGTGGTCACATTATTGTGTATAAAAATCATTAACTTAACCAGTATGAGCAATAAATATTGCTCTGGAGGTGTGTTTGTCTATAGAGCTTCCCAAATCCTTCCCCACTGCAAGGTGAGGATTGCACAAGGGTGGTTTTGCTTTTCTCTAGTTTTAGGACTTTTCTAGTGGCAGAGCAGTTAGGGTGGAAACTGAAGCAGCCACAGGCACTTTGCTCTAGGCTGTTCTAATTTAAGACAGTTACCAAGGGCATCTAGGGGCCAATTTATGAGTAAGGTGTCAACTAGAAACACAAGCTGTGCAGCCTCCCATTGTAGACTAGTGCAGAGCTCTTGCAGCCTCTCCATGTGAGGGAAGGATTCCTTGTTCTTGGCAGGATCCTCGTGGAACGAGTTGGCACTGCTAAGTGGTCCTGCAAGTGTGCACTCCAGGGGAGTACTGTGGCTTAGCTACCTCTGTACAGCTTGAGAGTGGAACCAGGACATCAGTGCACAGTACAGAATAGTACAGTACAGAATTAACCAGACTGGGAAAGACCTTCGAGATCATCAAATCCAACCTATCATCCAACACCACTGAATGAACTAAACCAAGTGTCTCATCCAGTCTCCTCTTAAGCACCTCCAATGATGGTGACTCCACCACCTCCCTGGGCAGCACATTCCAATGGCCAATCTCTCTTGCTGGGAAGAACTTCCTAACATCCAGCCTAAACCTCCCCTGGCACAGCTTGAGACTGTGTCCTCTTGTTCTGGTGCTGGTTGCCTGGGAGAAGAGACCAAGCCCCACCTGGCTACAACCTCCCTTCAGGTAGTTGTAGAGAGCAATAAGGTCTGCCCTGAGCCTTCTCTTTTCCAGGCTAGCCCCCCCCAGCTCTCCTTCTCTCCTCAGAAATGCCCATGCTGCCGAGCTAGGGCTGCAGGCTGCCCTGACAGGCATCGTGCTAGACGGGCTGCGCTTTTTAGTCTACTTCCTGCTTATTTTCAAATGCTCCTCCTTTCACTCTTGTGGCCTATAGCTGTACAAGTGGAGAAGTGGCTCTTTTCATATCTGATGCCAACATCAGTCTAGAAACTGGCAGATGGTGCCACGAGGCGCGGCAGTTAGTTGGCAAGCCCCTCACCCCCTGCCCTGCAACCAATTTAGCTTCTTCTGTTGGCATGGATCCTGCCATCCTGAGCCATTGCCCAAACCAGGCCTTCTAGCGTGCCACTCAATATGCTGCTGCTTAGCCTTAGGACAGCTAATCATGTTTTCTTGCAAAATTGATGTGAATTAATTAGTCACTGTGGGCAGGGTCTGAAGGGGAGAAAGTGCATGGTCCTACTCAGTAAAGCAAAGCAGAAATGCACTCCCTGGTAGAGCAAGATGCCCTCCCCTTCTGCTGGTGGCTAAGTGCTTTCTTTTGTTGTTCATTCCTACTCCACCTTCCTCTTGAGCGAGATCAGGTCTGATTTGCTGGATATTCATGAAGTCACAATGTGTTTGGTTTGTGAATTGGCCTCAACTTTCTGTTTGGGTTTTTTTTCTGGTGGTGGTGGTGGATTTTTTTCCTGGCAGATACAGATCTTCTTGGCAATTGTGTACCCCAAGCAAAGGAGGAAGGGGAAAGCCTGGTGCCGTGTAAGTGCACTTAGCTTTAGCTGGAGAAACAGAAGCTTGCTGCCTGAGTTATGGGGAAACTTTATCAGGAAGTGTGGCTGTGTCAGTGGGAAAATACTGTAGCTATGGATACTGGGGATTTACTGAACTATAATTCAGACACATAAAGGCCCAAGCAAAATGAAACAAATCACTTCCCTTCCAAAAACTTTAGATATTAAACTCACAGCATTCGGCCAGGAACGGAAACCCTTTCAACTGATAGAATGACAGCCTCATAAATTTCCACACAAAACCTTGCAGTGGAAAGGACTCTTTCCTGGAGCTGGGTTTCTCACCAGGGACCCTGTGTGTACAATGGGATGTTTGCTCAGGCATTTGGAGTTGAGTTTCAGGCACTAAATAAGGTTTGGTCCTCTTCTGGTGTCTTGGAGTTTCATTCCAACTTGCCGGCGGATGCCATGCATGCAATAAAATTTCAAGTGCTGGCACAACAGAAGTATTATTGAAAGGCTTTAAAGACAGAGGAGGGGGAAAAAACAACACCCTTCCAGTTGGTTTTGGTTTCTTAAATGGTGCCTCACAGGGAATGCCCCACTCTGTGAACAGCTAAAGTGTGGAAAGTTGCAGCTGAAATTTTCTGCTGGGAGTTGCTGCTTTGGAGGTTTCAACAGCTCACCATTGTGTTCACTTCCAGTTAGGTTAGAAAAGCAAGCAGCTTGAGCAAGAAATGTCTCTTAACTATCAGCAAAAGTATTTCCTGGAGGCTTCTGACACTGCAATCCTTGTCGTGCTCTTTGCATAACACAGGAGGTTGCCCAAGTGATTCAACAACAACTGCTCAGGTGGCTCTGCTCCCCTGTTCTCCCATGCCAGCATTTTAGAGGGGCATATAAAATTGCAGAAGGAGGGGAAAAGATTTACATGTGTTTTCATGCAGGAAGGGTGGAGGTAAACAAAGCAAACCTTCTGGTGAGGCTCAAGGAAGGCTTTCTCACGACTTAAGCTGATTTCCAGACAGGAAGATAAAGATATTGTATAAACAACTATATGAAGTATTTTATTAGGAGGTTTTTGCTGGATCCAGAGCATACCAAAAAAAAAACAGGGGGGGGTTATAGAGGTTAAACAGAAAACAAGAAATACAGGAATGTGATGCTGGGGAAGGGCCTGGAGAATAGATCTAATGAAGAGCAACTGAAAGAGCTGGGGAAGGTTAGTTTGGAAAAGGGGGAGGCTGAGGGGAGACCTCATGGATCTCTACAACTACCTGAAAGGAAGTTGTGGAGAGGCTGCTGCTGGTCTCTTGATTCAGGTAATTAGTGATAGAACAAGAGGGAATGGCCTCAAGCTGCCACTGGGTAGGTTTAGACTGGACAGTAGGAAGCATTTTTTCAGGACAAGAGTGGTCAGGGATTGGAATGTGCTGCCCAGGGAGGCGTTGGAGTCCCCAAGCCTGGCTGTGTTTCAAGGTGGTTTGGATGTGGTGCTTGGGGCTCTGGCTTAGGGTTGAGCCTTGTAGAGTAGGGTTCTGGGTTGGACTTGGTGGTTCTGAGGGTCCTTTCCAACCTGAATGTTTCTGTGATTCTGTGAGACCAAATTATTTTGATGCCTTGGCTCCAAGCTGGCATAGTGACAGCGATTAGCTGACTCACAGGGAAGTGTAATGAAGTAAAAGGTAAATAAAGAAATAAAGCAAGCTCCAAACCAGAAGATCTCTTCAAAGTGTATAGATGTTAAGTATCTTTTAAATATCTGTTTTACTGCTTGATCCCAGGCAAATAATGGAGCTATTAGCAAGAACACACCACTGTGCTTGATGATATTTCATATGGTATTTGACAATCCATAGGGGCTACTTCTCCTTCCCCATAAATAAGATATATAACTCAATGGGTCTCTTTTATCTTACACATCAGAGCAAATCTACAAGAACATCACTTAACCTCCTCTATCCATCCTTCACCTGCCATGTTCTCACAGACATGAATAAACTGAGATGATAGCACTTTAGGTTTTGTGTTATGAATATGTATTTTTTCACATCACACACGTTAAATGTTGCCCCATCCACAGCAGGCTTGAGTCTGTCAAATATATTAGAAACACTGATTTGAGGGATGTGTCTGACTCCCAAACATCTTGGGGGATATGTAAAACATTATGAAATCAAGTGAGTGTGAGCTATGACCCACATAGATCAGCTGTGAATTTCCAGAGTCATATACATATTGGAAATTTTATGCTAATCCTTTCATGTTCTTTCTCATGTAACTGTCTCAGCAGATCAACATGACAGGTGTCATATCTGATGTGCTGTGTGCCACAGCACTGCTGATGGCAGTGAAATGACAATGGGGCAATTGATCATAGGCTCTCAGGATGTCAGGGGTTGGAAGGGACCCAAAGAAATCATCAAGTCCAATCCCCTTGCCAGAGCAGGACCATACAATCTAGCTCAGGTCACACAGGAACACATCCAGATGAGCCTTGGAAGTCTCTCTGGGCAGCCTGTTCCAGTGCTCTGTGACCCTCACATTGAAGAAGTTCCTCCTTGTGTGGAGGTGGAACTCCTGTGCTGCAGCTTACATCCATTGCTCCTTGTCCTGTCCCAGGGAGCAGGTGAGCAGAGCCTGTCCCCTCCCTCCTGACCCCCAGCCCTCAGATATTTATAAAACATTTAGTAAATGCCCTCTTAGTCTTCTCTTTTCCAGACTTAAGAGCCCCAGGTCCCTCAGCCTCTCCTCCCCAGGCAGGGCTCCAGTCCCCTAAGCATCCTCATAGCCTTCTGCTAGACCCTCTCCAGCAGATCCCTGACCTTCTTGGACTGGGGAGCCCAAAACTTGATGGAGTACTCAAGATGAGTTCTCACCAGGGCAGAGTAGAGGGGGAGGAGAACCTCCCTGGATCTGCTGGACACACTCTTAATGCACCCCAGGATCACCTAATTCGTATGGATGCCTAGGAGAAAACAACCTCAGAACCATCCTTAATCCTTTTTCTCTTTTTCATGTATCAGTTGATCACAGAACTCATTTAACCCCTTCCCTCTTCCTTAAGAATTTGGAAACCATGGGGAAGGCTCCCTTGGTGGGTTGAAATGACCCCCCTCCCACACCCCCATTTACATTTTATTTCCTTTCTGCTCAAGATCTGTGAAAAAATGTCAAAGGCATAGGTCTTACAAGAAGAATGGCATCCACCTCAAGTGATCTTTCTTGAGAACCTGGTCCCCATGCCACTTCTTAAAAACCATAGAATGGTTAGATAGGTAGATTGCAGCCATACCCTTGGCCAATATTCTTTCTGACACTAATCATGCATCTTTCTGATGCTAGACAAGGAAGTGATGAATGCTTTAAAGATATGAACCTGTATAAGACCAGGAAAAAGCTTGAAGAGTTGTATTCAAGAATAAGATGAAGCAAAAAATCATAGAATTGTCATGGTTGGAAGGGACCTCAGGGATCAGCCAGTTTCAATCCCCCTGCCATGGGCAGGGACACCTCACACTACAGCAGGTTGCTCACAGCCACATCCAGCCTGGCTGCAAAACCTTCAGGGATGAGGCTTCCACCACCTCCCTGGGCAACCTGTGCCAGTCTTTCACCCCCCTCATGGGGGAGAACTTCTTCCTAGCATCCAATCTGAATCTACCCATTTCTAGTTTTTTTCCATGTCCTATGTACATGAAAACTCCAGAGAAAGTTTTCCTTTAGATTTCTGCTCTGCATGACCTCTGGACACACACCTGAGGTTGTGGATGGTTTCTCAGACAGGCCTCCACATCTACATCTTCAGAGTTTCATTCCTTGTTAAAGAATTTATCTTATGATTTACTGGTACTCATTTTTTAGAAATCACAGTATCAAAGTATCACCAAGGCTGGAAGAGACCTCAAAGATCACTGAGTCCAACCTGTCACCACAGACCTCATGTCTAGACTATGGCACCAAGTGCCACGTCCAATCCCCTCTTGAACACCTCCAGGGACGGTGACTCCACCACCTCACTTTCAGGTAGTTGTAGAGAGCAGTGAGGTCTCCCCTGAGCCTCCTCTTCTCCAAGCTAAGCAATCCCAGCATTCCATATGTGATCCCTACTGAAGTGATGTTCAGAGACACCAGCTAAGATGCTATCCCAATGAAGAACAAGGAAGTTGGTCTCAAGCAGCAGACATTTGTGTTCCTACCACAGTAATTCAGTATCATCCAGATGCCTGTTTGAAGGCACTGAAAATTATGACAGTCACACCTTGCTTTTGGATCATCTGCTTTTAAAAGTTGCAAATGTTTGCAAATTACCTAGTTCCTAGGGCCATGAAAATGACCAGAGGGCTGGAACACCCCTGATGTAAGAATAGGCTGAGAGTGCCCAGGTTGTTCAGCCTGGAGAAGAGGAAGCTCCAGGAAGACCTAATAGCAGCCTGCCAGGACCTGAAGGAGGCTACAAGAAGGATAGAGACAGACTGTCTACAAAAGCCTGCAGTGATAGGACAGGAGATAATGGCTTCAAACTGGAGGAGAGGAGATTTAGATTGGATGTTAGGAAGAGGTTCTTTCCCATGAGAGTAGTGGAACACTGGAAGAGGTTGCTCAGGGAGACAGCTGAGGCCCCATCCCTGGAGATCTTCAAGGCAAGACTGGATGAGGCTCTGAGCAACCTGATCTGGTGGAGGATGTCCCTGCTGACTACAGGGGCCTTGGACTAGATGACCTTTGGAGGTCCCTTCCAACCCAAACTGCGTAGTCTTGCAGCCTGCAGTGATCAATATGCTCACACATTTCTCATTCACTGATAAAAACACTCAGTGTGCTGTCTAGAAAAGCAGAAATCTGCAATGAGAAGACAGAGATATTTTGTTCAGTTTTGCATTTAGTTTACTACAACTAAATAAACAAATGCATAGACACAAACCCATAGCTGCATGTCTGGGTCTCTGAGTCAAGCTAGGACTAGTGTTTAATCAAACTCCACACTTCCATATTAAAATTAGGTTATGGTCCTGATGGTCTAAGAAAGAAAAGACAGAGTTGCAAAGAGCCTGAAACTGAAGAGCCTGAAATGGCTCTTAATGATTCATGTTGCCCCAGACATTTCACTGACATTTTGCCTCTGAGTTCCAAAGACCATGGGAAAAATACTTCCAAAGAGCACTTTGTATGTGACACAAGGGGAAAACTGTAATGTGTCAGTCTCAAGGTCTGTGCTTCCTTGCTGCATTTCCCGTTCCAGATGTATGACAAAGGACTGGGTTTTCCTCCTCTGACACTCCAGATCAGGATCAGGGAGCAGAGGGTAGACCTATTCCACCCATCACATTTCTTCATAAGCAAAGAGATCTACTAGCACTGAACTTAAAGGAAGTGTTGGGGCAAAGCTATAGCTTCAAGCTGACAAAGGCATAACCTCAGAGATCATCAAGTCCAACCTATCACCCAACACCATCTCATCAACTAAACCATGGCACCAAGTGCCTCATCCAGGCTCTTTTTAAACACCTCCAGTGATGGTGACTCCACCACCTCCCTGGGCAGCACATTCCAATGGCCAATCTCTCTTTCTGGGAAGAATTCCTTTCTCATATCCAGTGTAAACCTCTCCTGGTGCAGCTTGAGACTGTGTCCTCTTGTTCTGGTGCAGATTGCCTGGGAGAAGAGGCCAACCCCCACCCAGCTACAACCTCCCTTCAGATAGTTGTAGACAGCAATAAGGTCTCCCCTGAGCCTCCTCTTCTCCAGGCTAAGCAACCCCAGCTCCCCTCAGCCTCTCCTCACAGGGCTGTGCTCCAGACCCCTCCCCAGCTTCATTGCCCTTCTCTGGACACCTTCCAGCATCTCAACCTCTTTCCTAAACTGAGGGGCCCAGAACTGGACACAGGACTCAAGGTGTGGCCTAACCAGTGCTGAGCACAGGGCAGAATGACTTCCCTGCATATTGATTGCATTTCATATTTCTAGAATTCAGTCTGCTTGTAAACACAGCTTCAATTGCTTCCAACTGAGCTGGTCTGGCAATTTTCTTTTGGGGGGTAATTTCAACCCACCACACACATGCAGCATCCAGATACAATAGGTGAGGGAGAGCAATACCCTTCTTGAACATTGCCACATTGACTTACAGAATTGTGCCCTTGCGAAAAAAAAGCCTGTGAGAAAAATGGAGAGCCATGCAGTGACAAAAATGAAATAGAGCTGTCATCTGGCAGTTCTTCATAGTCCATCAAGTAAACTATTAAAGATATAAGAAGAGCCACAGAGTGCTTGGGCAAAGGTTGTTAAGCCACTACTCCAAGGGCAAGTCACTGCTCATTGCTAAGGTTGTTAGGAAAAGATAAACCAGTTTTCACTATGAGACTTGACACTGCTGCTTTGCAGCCTCACCTTCTCTGTTGTGCTTGCAGCCAGGGACACAGCTGGATAAACTAATAATACAGGGGTTTACAAGAACAGATGCTCCTGATGTTAAGAGCATTTTGTATTGAAGAATCAGTTTTCTTGTCAAATAATGTCAGCCTGCTTTTCACTTTACCTACAATTTTCAGCCAGGAAAGTATTTTGGGTTACCTCTCCCTGGCTTAAAAACAAGAAATATGCATCCCTCACAGGGAGATTATTTCTTGCAAAAGCTTACTCTTGAAAGGTGAATTTGACAAGTAAGCCAAATTTACCAAAGTTTAAATCCCCATCATGAGCCTGAAAAAATAGTACTACTACTAATAATAGTACTACTACTACTAATAATAATGATTGGCCATTGGAATGTGCTGTCCAGGGAGGTGGTGGAGTCACTGTCACTGGAGGGGTTTAGGAAAAGACTGGATGGGCTGCTTGGTGCCATGGTTTAGTTGATTACATGGTGTTGGGTGATGGGTTGGACTTGATGATCTTGAAGGTCTTTTCCAACCTCACACTACATATGGTTGCTCACAGCCACATCCAGCCTGGCCTTAAAAGCCTCCAGGGATGAGGCTTCCACCACCTCCCTGGGCAATCTGTGCCAGCCTCTCACCACCCTCGTGGTGAGGAATTTCTTCCTAAGGCATATCTCCCCTTCTCTTGCTTGGGTCCATTCCCCCCAGTCCTATCACTCCCTGACACCCTCAAAAGTCCCTCCCCAGCTTTCTTGTAGCCCCCTTCAGAGACTGTAAGGCCACAATTAGGTCTCCCTGGAGCCTTCTCTTCTCCAGATTGAACAGCCCCAACTCCCTCAGTCCGTCCTCACAGCAGAGCAGCTCCAGCCCTCTGCTCATCCTCGTGGCCCTTCTCTGGACACCTTCCAGCACCTCCAGATCCTTCCTGTACCAGGGGCTCCAGAACTGGACACAGAGCTCCAGGTGGAGTCTCAGCAGAGCAGAGTAGAGGGGGAGAAGATCCAAAACTAAAAGATTTTAGGTAACCCTGATAATATTCTCATTCTGTCTTTCTAAGTATATGAATTGAAGATCCAACCAAAAAAAAAATATTTTGGGTAACCTTAATAATATTCTCATCCATTCTTGGTATGTGCAGGAGCTGGAAGATCCAACTTTAAAACATTTTGGGTAACCTTGACAATATTCTTGTCCTTACTTTGTGAGTATAGGAATTGGAAAATCCAATATGAAAACATTTTTGGTAGCCTTGATAATGTGAGATCCCCCACCTGGAGCACTGTGTCCCTTTCTGGAGGCCCTATTGCAGGAAGGATCTGGAAGTGCTGGAATGACAGAGATGGCAAGACAGAGACGGTGAGTAGCTCTCATCCGTGGGAATGAGGAGAGGCACCGGTCAGCCTTCGCTTGAGACAAGAGTCCAACAAACACACGATGGAGACACAGGAACTCCTGCCTCTAAGCCATACATAAATCAGAATGGCTGAATGCAGACAGAGGCCTGATTTGCAGAAATCCACTTCTAGCTACAAATGAAACTATTGATTCTCAGCAGCTGCAAATGTAATCCCTTCGAATTTTACAGAGGTGTTGGGATGTTAACAGAAAGCAAAGCACTTGGTCTGTTTCCATAACAGATAATGAAGTGCTGAAAGCCACACTGCTTACAAAACACCACAGCCAACTCAAAATGCTAGCTGCTTTAATTGCTGTCCTGTCTAAACAGCAGTGGGCTTGTTGGTGACTGCCAGTTATTCCTGGCTAATGCTTTGATCCTCAGACATAATTTAAGAAGCCAAAGAAGCTATAACATTATTCTGTTTCTACTCTTGTATCGTGGAAGATTCTGACCACTTTTTCTTGTCATTAAATAGGAGAAAAAATTAGGAATGAAACACGTCCAGAGAAGGGCAATGAGGATGGGGAGGGGTCTGGAGCACAGCCCTGGGAGGAGAGGCTGAGGGAGCTGGGGTTGCTTAGCCTGGAGAAGAGGAGGCTCAGGGGAGACCTTCTTGCTCTCTACAGCTACCTGAAGGGAGGCTGTAGCCAGGTGGGGGTTGGTCTCTTCTCCCAGGCAAGCAGCATTAGAACAAGAGGACAGTGTCTCAAGCTGTGCCAGGGGAGGTTTAGGCTGGAGGTTAGGAGGAAGTTCTACACAGAGAGAGTGATTGCCCATTGGAATGTGCTGCCTGGGGAGGTGATGGAGTCACCATCACTGGAAGTGTTCAGGAGGAGACTTGATGGGGTGCTTGGTGCCATGGTTTAGTTGATTAGGCAGTGTTGGATGATAGGTTGGACATGATGATCTTGAAGGTCTCTTCCAACCTGCTCTGCTCTATTCTGTTCTATTCTATTCTATTCTATTCTACTCTACTCTACTCTACTCTACTCTACTCTACTCTACTCTACTCTACTCTACTCTACTCTACTCTACTCTACTCCTATTCTATTCTATTCTATTCTATTCTATTCTATTCTATTCTATTCTATTCTATCCCTGGAGGTGTGCAAAAAGGGATTGGATGTGGCACTTGGAGCCATGATTTAGCTAGCCCTGAGGTGTTAGATAATAGGTTGGACTTGATGATCTTTGAAGTCTTTTCCAACGGTATTGATTCTATGATTCTATGATTTGACAATGAATTTTCACACAGCCTTCATTCTGTGTGCCTGGACAACTGTAGGCTAATTTCTGTCAGGAGTCACCCACTCATTTCTGTGTCTTTTAATACACCCAGTCCCCGGATGTCATGGCTTTTATTCTGAGGCTTCCTTTTATTTTTAACCATCCTGCTTTATTTTACTTTGCTGCTTCCAGTTTGATACAAATTTTATTTTTAAAAGTGCTTTGACAGCTCCCTCCTACTCTAAATCAAACCCCATGCTCTGCCAAGGCAAATCACTGAGCTCCCAAGGAAAACTATTATCAAAATTTCATATTTATAGGCAGTTTCTTTGAACAGTTTACAGGTGTTTTATTTTAAGAGAACTGCCCCACTAGCCTGAAATTTTATGGCATGAATTCTCAACAGCTCTTTAGTTTATTTGCCATCATCTTGCTGGGGAAAACATTAGGCTTTGCATTTTCACAGTATCACTAAGGTTGGAAGAGACCTCAAAGATCATCGAGTCCAACCTGTCACCACAGACCCCATGACTAGACCATGGCCCCAAGTGCCATGACCAGTCTCCTCTTGAACACCTCCAGGGATGGTGACTCCACCACCTCCCTGGGCAGCACATTCCAATGACAAAAGACTTTCTCAGTGAAGAACTTCCTCCTCACCTCGAGCCTAAACTTCCCCTGGTGCAGCTTGAGACTGTCCTCTTGTTCTGGTGCTGGTTGCTAGAGAGAAGAGGCCAACCCCTTCCTGGCTACAACCACCTTTCAGGTAGGTGTAGAGAGCAATGAGGTCTCCCCGAGCCTCCTCTTCTGCAGGCTAAACACAGTATCACAGCATCACCAAGGTTGGAAGAGGCCTCAAACAATCCCAGCTCCCTCAGCCTCTCCTCATAGGACTGCTCTTTTGCTTTCCTTGGACTTTGTGTTGCCACAGAAACAAAATTGTTTAGGCTGGAAAAGACCTTTCAGGTCATTGAGTCCAAACATCAACCTACCCTCCCAGGTCTGGTGCTGAACCATGCCTGTAAGCACCACACCTATTCATCTTTTTAATACCTTCAGGGGAGAGGACTCAACCAGCTCCCCAGGCAGCCTATTCCGGTGCCTCACAACCCATCCAGAGAAGAAATTTTGCCCAATGTCCAGCCTAAACCTCCCCTGGTGCAGCTTGAAGACATTTCCTCTTGTCCTGTCACTTGCTACTTGTGAGAACAGACCAACACCCACCTCATTACAGCCTCCTTTCAGGGAGTTGTAGAGAGTGAGAAGGTCTCTCCTCAGCCTCCTCTTCTCCAGCTGAACAAGCCCACTTCCCTCAGGCACTTCTCATGTGACCCTTTAGCAGCTCTTTTTGAATCACAGAATGTTAGGGGCTGGAAGGAACCTTGAAAGATCATCTGGTCCAACTCCTCTGTCCTTCTCTGGACATGCTCCAGCACCTCAATGTTTCTCATAGTGAGGGCTCCAAAACTGAACACAGTTCTCAAGGTGCAGCCTCACCAGTGGTGAGTACAGGGGGTCAATCACCTCTCTAGTCCTTCTAGCCACCCTATTCCTGCCCCAGGCCAGGATGCTGTCAGCCTTTACCACCTGAGCACACTGCTGGCTCACATTTGGCTGGCTGTTGGCCAACAACCCCAGGTCCTTTTCTGCCAGGCTGCTTTTCATCCATTCTTCCCCAAGCCTATAATGTTGCATGGGTTTGTTGTGACCCAAGTGCAGGAACCAGCACTTGGCCTGGTTGAACCTCATAAAATTGGCCTATGGCTTATTGATCTAACCTGTCCAGGTCCCTCTGTACAGCCTTTCCACCCTCAAGTAGATTAGCATTCTCATCCAGCTTGGTGTTATCTGCAGACTTAGTGAGGGTGCATTCGATCTCCTCATCCCAATCATGAATAAAGGTATTAAACATGTTTAATATCATAGAACATATTACTGTTGTGTTGCTCTGTGTGCTGCCTACCGATGGAATTGTCTCATACTTCCTGTTCTGTTGAGGGGACAGGCTCTGCTCATTTGCACCCAGTGATAGGACAAAGGGTAATGGATATAAACTGCAGCACAGGATGTTCCACCTCAACATGAGGAGGAACTTCTTCACTGTGAGGGTCACAACACACTGGAACAGGCTGCCCAGAGAAGTTGTGGAGTCTCCTTCTCTGGAGACTTTCAAGACCCATCTGGATGTGCTCCTGTGCAATCTGTTTTAGCTTGTATGGTCCTGCTCTGGCAGGGGGGTTGGATTATATGATGCCTGGAGGTCCCTTCCAACCCCTAACATCCTGTGATCCTGTGATTCTTAAACATTTGCCTTTCACACAGGTAGCTTTGTCTCAGTCACCTGAAAGTGTTCATTGCAGCTTTGCATCCTTTTACATTTCCCATAGCTTTCATCATTCTCATCACTGTGTCATTCATGCTGCTGTCCTGGCCTTTACATAACTATTTGGCTGTCATCATGAAAGTGTTTGAGTATTTTGATAGGGGATGAGATCTTCTTTGCATTATTTCAGGATGATACATTATCCAGGCTTTTTTAGGCCTTTGCCAACACTCATTTCCAATGGCCTTGCTGGATTACCTTGAATTATGCAAGGCAATGTAAGATGCAAGTCCTTCAAGTCTTCCTTAGGCAGTTCTGTAGCCATTCCCTCTAATCACAGCTCTTTCCAGCCATATATTTTCTCCTGTCTGCTGCTCAGCCCCTGCTCCTGCCCAGAAAAGCTGTCATCCAGGGAGAGAGCAGGAAGCCAAGCATTGTTATTCTCCTCATTTGCAGTGTAGAAATGAAGCTGGCTGCCAGTGGTTCCTTCAGTCAGCACATGTCTAAGCTTTCCTCGAGAAACTCTGGTACAGACTTCTGCTGTTATCCATCTGACTCAGTGTACCAAGTGGTTTGATTGGGTTTTGTCATTGTGTTCATCTGAGATTAACCAGAGGATACCTTGATAGTATCTTAAAGAAAGCATTTACTGAGGCCAAAGACTATCTAATCTTGATCTGTTTGGATCTTTCTGATGGGCAAGCAAAGAGTTAATGAGCCAATGAGTTTCTTTCCTCTGGCTAAAACTGTGAAAGAACATTCCAAGACATAATCACTTCTTGTCTGATACTCACATAGGTTTGCAGTGGTTTGCAAAGGGAGCCAGTTTGAGGTTTGCAGTGTAGCACTGATCAAGACCAAGTGCAGGGTCCTACATCTGGGTCGGGGCAATTTCAGGCACCAATACAGGCTGGGCAGGGACTGGCGTGAGAGCAGCCCTGAAGAAAACGACCTGGGGGTGCTGGTAGAGGACAAGCTCAACATGAGCCAGCAGTGAGCACTTGCAGCCCAGAAAGTCAAGAAGATCCTGGGCTGCCTCAAGAGAAGCACAGCCAGCAGGGTGAGGGAAGTGATTCTCCCCCTCTACTCCAGTCTGCTGAGACCCCACCTGGAGTACTGCATCCAGGTCTGGAGCCCCTATTACAGGAAGGATCTGAAGGTGCTAGAAGGTATCCAGAGAAGGGCCATGAGGATGAGCAGAGGGCTGGAGCTGCTCTGCCATGAGGACAGACTGAAGGAGTTTGGGCTAGTCAGTCTGGAGAAGAGAAGGGTCTGAGGAGACCTAACTGTGGCCTTTCAGTATTTGAAGAGGGCTAAAAAAATAGCTGGGGAAGGACTTTTCAGTGTGTCAGGGAGTGATAGGACTTGGGGGAATGGAGTAAAAATAAAGTGGGTAGATTCAGATTGGATGTCAGGAAGAAGTTGTTCCCCATGAGGGTGGTGAGAGACTGGCACGGGTTGCTCAGGGAGGTGGTGGAAGCCTCATCCCTGGAGGTTTTTGCAGCCAGGCTGGATGTGGCTGTGAGCAACCTGCTGCAGTGTGAGGTGTCCCTGCCCATGGCAGGGGGTTGGAACTGGATGATCCTTGAGGTCCCTTCCAACTCTAACAATTCTAGGATTCTATGCAGACATTTGTGTGCAGTTTGTTTCTCCATGCACAAGAGGCCAATCAAGACCTTTGCATCTTTGCACCACAGTGCAAAACAACATCATTTATCCAAACATGTTTTCATATATACCAAAAAGCGAGGCTGTTCATTTAAGGAATAACAAAGGGGGGATGGGGGGGAATGACCTTATGAAACACGTTGCTTCTTTAGTAATATATACAACATGCCCACATCTTTTGGCACGCTCAGGTACTGCACAGTTAACTACATTATCTTGTTAGGACAGTGATAGCCTCTCATATGACAATGACTTGCAATCTGTAGTCACTGCCTTCTGGGGAAAGGAGAAGAAAAAAAACCCCAACCAGCAATTACCGTGCAGTGCTCGAATCTGCCTGCCAACAGCAGAACAGTGATTTGTGAGACACATCAAGAGCTTCTGGCAAGATCAATCTAGTGAGATCCCTCTGATAGAGGAATAATGAGTTGACAAAGACCAATGTTCGGTTGGGCCCAAGCCCAATAAGATTACTGTATAGCATCATCAATATTGCCTATGTTTGGAACTGACACAATCAGAATGGAATCAATTGTATTTTCCACAGCACTGTCACACATGATTTTTACCTTTGGCTCACAGCAGTGCAGGGAAGCTTGCAGATGTTGGCAGATTTTTTGCTAACTTATGGGATGTCATTATTAAGCAGGAACCGGCGCACTCCAGTAATTTGTGGCTCTGCACGTTCCGCCCTATGGGCTCCGTGCTGGGAGGGGAAGGAGACAGAGGAGATGCAGTAGCCCGAGGGATTTGTCTCTTATCACCCTCATTTGACTGTGATTGTGGAAAATACCATGTGATCCTAAAGGTGCAGATTGTTTTTCAGGGAAGGACTAATTTGTGCTGTTTATCAAAGTGATTTTTTTCTCAAGCATGGGCAAATGTCACTTTTCAACACCCCCACCCTCTTTGTTTTTGTAACCACAAGAGTGGAATGGAATGGAATGGAATGGAATGGAATGGAATGGAATGGAATGGAATGGAATAGAATAGAATAGAATAGAATAGAATAGAATAGAATAGAATAGAATAGAATAGAATAGAATAGAATAGAATAGAATAGAATTAACCAGGTTGGAAAAGACCTCAGAGATCATTGAGTCCAACTTATCACCCAATACCATCTAATCAACTAAACCATGGCACCAAGTGCCTCATCCAGGCTCTTCCTAAACACCTCCAGTGATGGTGACTCCACCACCTCTCTAGGCAGCACATTCCAATGGCCAATCTCTCTTTCTGGGAACAACTTCTTCCTAACATCCAACCTAAACCTCTCCTGGTACAGCTTGAGACTGTGTTGTAGAGAGCAAGAAGGTCTCCCCTGAGCCTCCTCTTCTCCAGGCTAAGCAACCCCAGCTCCCTCAGCCTCTCCTCACAGGGCTGTGCTACAGACCCCTCCTCAGCTTTGTTGCCCTCCTCTGGACATGTTCAAGTATCTCAATATCCTTCTTAAATTGAGGGCCCACAGCTGGACACAGGACTCAAGGTGTGGCCTAACCAGTGCTGAGTCCAGGGCAGAATGACTTCCCTGCATCTGCTGGCTATACTATATCAGTTGAACCTTACAAATGTGGCAATTCCAGCACGAGCAGTGTGAGCAACCTGGCAGTGTAGGCTTAGAGCCTGACATGATGGTAGGCCATGCTCAGCATAAGTGCAAAAGTTGCTAGCAGTGTAGCAAAACAGTGCTGTGCCTGCACCATGTAACTGAAGCAGGTCACTGGCAGCTATAAACACAGCAAGTTATCTGGGAATAACAGGACACGCACCTGCATCAACAGCCTCGCCTGTTAGTCATAGCTTGACCAATAATCTATAATAGTGTGATGTGTGGTCACTCGTGGGGAACCAATGAAGCTCTGCCAATGATGCTCCCTGACTTTATATAACTTGTAGAAGTTCCCTTAATACACATTTCACCTCCTTTTTCCTTCCCTTTCCATTCACTCCACTTTGCTTTGCCGTGCTATACTCACTATGCTTGCACTAGAGCCGTACAATACAGACACAGTCTCAAGCTGCGCCAGGGGAGGTTTAGGCTGGAGGTAGTTTCATAGTTTCATAGTTTCAGTCAGGGTTGGAAGGGACCACAAGGATCATCTAGTTCCAACTCCCCTGCCATGGGCAGGGACACCTCACACTAGATCACGCTGGCCAGAGCCTCATCCAGCCTGGGCTTAAACACCTCCAGGGATGGGGCCTCAACCACCCCCCTGGATAACCCATTCCAGGGCTTCACCACTCTCATGGGGAAGAACTTCCTCCTCACATCCAGCCTGAATCTCCCCACCTCCAGCTTCATTCCATTCCCCCTAGTCCTATCACTACCTGATAGCCTGAGAAGTCCCTCCCCAGCCTTCTTGTAGGCCCCCTTCAGATACTGGAAGGCCACAATGAGGTCACCTCGGAGCCTTCTCTTCTCCAGACTGAACAGCCCCAATTCCTTCAATCTGTCCTCATAGGAGAGGTTAGGAAGAAGTTCTTCATAGAAAGAGAGATTGGCCATTGGAATGGGCTGCCCAGGGAGGTGGTGGAGTTGCCATCATTGGAGGTGTTTAGGAAGAGCCTTGATGGGGTGCTTGATGCCATGGTTTAGTAGATTAGATGGTGCTGGGTGATAGGTTGGACTCAATGATCTCTGAGGTCTTTTCCAACCTGGTTAATTCTATTCTATTCTATTCTAATACTGGAACAATAAAGGAACAATACTAGATCATATTGGTCGTCCGTATTGACTCCAGTCTCCATCGCCCACATACAAAAGGTGTTAATTTATGAGAAATAAAGAGGCAAAGTCATTAGAAACTAGGATCTTAATCCCCACGACATCAGATTTTTCTGATGGGTCAAACATTCACGGTTTTGGTGGTTAATAAATGCTTAATGCTACAGAAATGATCTATAATGTACGGCACAGCTTAATTACCATAGCATCAACATACTCTGTACTTAACATCCTCGTTGATACCCATTCTTTTTGCCCCCAACAGCTCTAAATGAAGGTTTGTCACTTCCTGAAGCTTTCTAATATGGAAGACATGGCAATTATTTCACAAAATCACAGATCATTAGGGGTTGGAAGGGACCTCAAAAGGTCATCTATTGCAACCCCCCTGCCAGAGCAGGATCACTGAGCATTTCAGCAGGTCTGAAGGACTTAAATACTTCACTTTGTATATATTCATCTCAAACACAAGCCAGACAAGCAAACAGGAAAGTGACAGAAATCTTATATGCCCTTTGGGAAACATTTGCACAAAGTGCCTCCAGAGTGAGCTTTTGGTTGTCTTTGTGGGGATTTTTCACTGTTTGGCTGCTGGATATTTTTTCTTCTGCATCTTATGACCCTTCCTTTTAGTCAGAGGTGTTCTGTGCTGCATACTTGGCATTCGATCCTTGGCTAGGTTACTAAAAATAGCACATCACGAAAGGGGTAGAACATCTTCCTTGTGAGGAGAGACTGGAGGAGCTGGGGCTCTTTAGTTTGGAGGAGAGGAGCCTGAGGGGTTACCTCATTCATGTTTATAAATACGTAGAGGGTGAGTGCCAAGAGGATGGAGCCAGGCTCTGCTGGGTGATGCCCAAAGACAGCACAAGGGAGAGTGGTGGAAGCTGAGGCATAGGAAGTTCCATGAAAACAGGAGGAAACTGTGAGGGTGA
The DNA here is from genome assembly GCA_015227895.2 of Colaptes auratus. NCBI lineage: Eukaryota > Metazoa > Chordata > Aves > Piciformes > Picidae > Colaptes > Colaptes auratus. Next base: position 48,689,338 of record CM037646.1, on the reverse strand, counting down.
CTGAACTCTGGAATAGGCTGCCCAGGGGGGTTGTGGAGTCTCCTTCTCTGGAGATACTCAAAACCTGCCTGGATATATTCCTGTGTGCCCTGCCCTTGCTGATCCTGCTCTGGAAGTGGGGTTGGACTGGATGAGCTTTCGAGATCCCTTCCAACCCCTAATGTTCTGTGATTCTGTGATTCTGTGACGTGGCCCTGCCTGAAGACTGCCTCAGAAAAGACAAGATTTAACAAGGATTGAAGCAGTATACCTAATTTAAAGAACCAGTGCTGCTGCTGGGGGAAATTACATCTGTTGCCATCACTTGCTGAATCGGGGTCTAATTATGGTGTTGAGTAACAGCCATGCATTATGTTTGCTTTCTTGTAGCCTGCATGTGGTCCCAAATAACAATATATGTATGAATAGTGATAGCACGCTACAGATAACTCTTGCCTCTTGTCAGACCCTGTGGTGGTTAATATGTGTCTTCTATAACTTGCTGGACCTTAAACAGTAAATCCAAATCTAAAATGAACCAAATATATAAATTAGGTCATGCTAGAGCCTTTTTGTGTGAGAATTCAACAGTTCTCTTTGTCCCTTCTGTTGTAACACAACAGAAACCATTTCTCTTGTCTCTTCATATTGTTATGGCAAACATAGCCTTCATTTCCTTTTGCTGTTCATCAGTCTCCCTGTCTCCCCCCACCCTGGTTTTCTTTTAGTGTGACACCTCTGAGCTGGTACCCATAGCAACACCCACTAGTAAGGATGAGCGTATGAAGCCGCTGCGGCTATCCCCATAGCTCAGTTCTGACACTGTCAGTCATTAATCCAGCAGGATCTGCCTACTCAGTTTGCTACACTTCTGGCCTGCCTGCCTTCCTTCCTTCCCTCCTTCCTTCCAGCAGTAGCTGCTCTGTGCACAAAGATCCAAAAGACTGCTGTTAAGGATGTTGCATCTGTTTAAAAGAGCTGAGGTTGGCAGCTCTGTCTAATCCACGCTCAATGGCGCTGCCACATTAAATGGTGGAGCAGTCACTGTGTGAGCTTTCCTCAATTTCAGAATTCCCCTCAGATGTCTCTGGGTGTGTTCACCACCTTCATTTGAACTATAAAATAAAATAAGAGTGGGAAAATCATATTAATAATACAACTGCTTAACTCTCGGTTGCATTTCTAGTTCACAGTCTATGCAAACGAAATGACTTCTGGTTTGCAGTCAGTCAGACACAGGATTACTTTTTTTTTTCCTCGAGGATGATGTGCTGCAGTCGAAGATCTTGAACATATTTTGACTACTTCCACACAGAAAGGTCTCAGCCTAACATGCAAGGCAGCTCAACTGCCACACCAGCAGAGGTCTTGCACTGGCCAGCTGCACGCAAGATAAATTTCGCTCTAAGATTAATCTATGACTGAGATTTTTCAAATGAGGCTAAAGGGGTTATGGACACAAATCCCACTGAAATATAATGGGAATTTTCTCCCTAATTCCCTTAGGTGTTTCTGAAATTACTGCTTCAATTTTTAGAGCCCAATCCAGGATGGAAGAATTATGTTTTGCTTTCTGAGGGTTACAACTTGTGCATTTAAATTCCATCATGTTAAGCATTTGACATTCGTCCGCTGACACATACTTCATATAAACAAAGAAGTGTTTAATGCATTTAATGAGCAGTTTTTAGATAGTTTACTACCTTTTTCTTGTATACCACATCCAGCTGGAGGCCAGTCACTGGTAGTGCTCCCCAGGGCTCGGTACTGGGGCCAGTTCTCTTTAATGTCTTTATCAGTGATGTGGACAATGGAATTGAGTGCACCCTAAGTAAGTTTGCAGAAGAATCATAGAATCAACCTGGTTGGAAAGGCTTCTTCAGAGCAGAAGTTCTTCGCCATGAGGGTGGTGAGACACTGGCACAGAATGCCCAGGGAGGGGGTGGAAGCCTCATCCCTGGAGGTTTTTAAGGCCAGGCTGGACGTGGCTCTTGGCAACCTAATCTGGTGTGAGGTGTCCCTGCCCATGGCAGGGGGTTTGGAACTGGATGATTCTTGAGGTCCCTTCCAACCCTAACAGTTCTGTGATTCTATGACATTAAATTGGGTAGGACTGTTGATCTGCTCAAGGGTAGGAAGGCTCTGCACAGAGATCTGGATTGATGGGTCAAGGGCAGTTGTATGAGGTTTAACAAAGGCAAGTGCTAGGTGCTGGTACACCAATCTCATGCAATGCTACAGGCTTGGGGCAGAGTGGCTTGAAAGTTGTCTGGCAGCAAAGGACCTGAAGGTGTCGGTTGACAGCTGTCTCAAGATGAGGCAGCAGTGTGCCCAGCTGGCCAAGCTCAACAGCATCCTGGCCTGTATCAGGAGTAGTGTGGTCAGCAGCAGTAGGGAGGGAATCATTCACTTGTACGTGGCACTGGTGAGGCCGCACCTTGAGTACTGGGTTCAGCTCTGGGCCCCTCAGTACAAGAACGACATTGCAGTGCTGGGATGTGTCCAGGGAAGGACAACAAAGCTGGTGAAGGGTCTAGAGAACAAGTCTTACTAGGAGAGGCTGAGGGGCTTGGGATTGTTTAGTTTGGATAAAATGAGGCTGGGAGGAGACTTCATTGCTCTCTGCAAGTACCTGAAAGGAGGTTACAGTGAGGTGGGGGCTGGCCTCTTCTCTCTATTATCAGGTGATAGAATGACATAAAATGGCTTGAAATTTTGCCAGGGGAGTTTAAGTTGGATATTAGGAAAAACTTCTTTCCTGAAAGACTGGCCAGGCATTAGAATAGGTTACATGAACATAAGGAAAAACTTTATTTCTGGGAGGGTGTCAAAGCACTGAGCAGGCTGCCCAGAGAGGTGGTGGAGTCTCCTTCTCTGGAGACAAACCTGCCTGGATGCGTTCCTGTGTGACCTGCCCTGGCAGGGGGGTTGGGGTGGATGATCTCTGGAGGTCCTTTCCAACCCCTAACATTCTGTGATTCTGTGTGTGAATGTAAATATATCTTCTATATTGGGGGGGGGGGGGGGGGAAGGGGGAATAAATCTGTGTGTTTTAGGAAAATCCTCCAATCTTCTGTGTGTTTTGGAGACACATAGCCAACTGTTCAGGCTTTTTTTGTTGTTATTTAACACAAAGTAGATCCTGGTGTCTGGTTTGGGCTTTGTATTTTTGTAAGTGGGAAAAGATTAATTTAATTCTTAATGAATAATTTGTTAGCTAAATGGTTTTTATTTTACATTACCTGTGATATGGTTCTACCATATGCATGATCCATTAAACATCTGCTAAACTTTTCCAGTTGCTTGAACTCACAACCTGAATTGTACACTTTAAGTGCAGCACCTTAGAAAGAGTCACATTTTGAACTCATATATATGTTCAATTCACTGCAAATCAGATTGCTCAGTTTAGGATACAGCTGGGGCCATACAGCATCAAATTAATCTTAAACCAGTTAGAAATTTGGGGAGGGCTCTTCACACTTGGCATATCTGAAGCTGTAATCATAGAATCATAGAATGGCTTAGGTTGGAAAGGCCTTAGAGCTCATCTACTCCAACCTCCCTGCCATGGGCAGGGACAGCTCTCAACTAGACTCAGCTAGTCAAGGCCTCATCCAACATGGCCTTGAACACCCTCAGGGAGGACACAGCCACAACCTTGCTGGGCAGCCTATTCCAAAGTCTCACCACCCTTGTACTGAAGAACTTCCTAGGATCCAGTCTAAACCTACTCTCCCTCAGATTCAAACCATTCCCCCTTGTCCTTTTCCTAGACACCCTGATGAAAAGTCCCTCTCCAGCCTTCCTGTAGGATCCCTGTAGCTATTGAAAGGCAGCTCTAAGGTCCCTCTGAAGTCTTCTCTTCTCCAGGCTGAACAACCTCAGCTCCCTCAGCCTGTCCTCATAGCAGAGCTGCTCCAGCCCAGTTATATTGCAATAACTTTTCTATGTGTTATCTCAGATGTATTAGCTGAGCACTAAGACTTCTCCAGGGGAAGGAGCTGATTTCTCTTTATAGATATGGAGAGGATCTAAGCTGATATGAGACTTGGGTTAGAGCCTTTTTAAGGATAGCTATCTAGGGTCATTTATGTGTCTGAAGGGTCACAAAAGCTGAGTTTAATTTCTGAAACACTTACTAAAACTCCCTTATAACAATCCCTAGTGAGAAACATGAAGGGAAGTTCTGCTAATTAGATCTACAGCTATGATGGATCAATAACAAATAACACCTCTTATTTAAACCTTGTTGTTTCTCAGGAGCTGCATTAATTGAAAAATAAAAACAAAACCACTTTTCCTTGCATATGGTTTTAATCTTGAAAGCAGAGAACTAATTTTCTAGAGGTCTTTTCTTAATGAAATTGAATTGGACACCCCTCATAAATCTTGTAACTTTAGTGGATATTACTCACTTTACCCTAAAGCATGGATGGATGTTTTAAAGAGTTTCCCAGTCATTAAAATGAAAACAATCTCAATATTACTTTCCTAGTAGCCAGACCTTTACTCATGGTGAGCTGTGCCTTCATCTGTAACAGGTCCTATTGATTTCAGTGAAACTGATTCCTAGAGCATTGCTGAAGAAAAGCCAGAGTGGTAAAGTGTGTCCCACAATCTCTGTCTCAACATATTTTTGTAAGTGTGGGATTACAACCTGGTCCTTAACAGCTTCAGTGTATGTTTCCATTAAAATTAGTGCTGCTGGACCCATTTTCATCAATGAAAAATCTTTGATAGAAGCACTCTGGCAAGAGGTTTGAAACATACCTATAGCATCTTCAATGTGCTGTTGTAGCCAGGAAGGCCAATGCCATTCTGGGGTGGATTAGAAGGGCTGTGGTTAGTGGGTCGAGAGAGGTTCTCCTCCCCCTCTAAGTCTGCCCTGGTGAGGCCACATCTGGAATAGTATTGTATTGTATTGTATTGTATTGTATTGTATTGTATTGTATTGTATTTAGGTGGGTTGGATTGGTTGATGGGTTGGACGTGATGATCTTGAAGGTCTCTTCCAACCTGGTGTATTGTATTGTATTGTATTGTATTGTATAGTGTGTCCAGTTCTGGGCCCTGCAGTTCAAGGAGGACCTCAGGGAAATGTGTGAGACAGTCCAGCACAGGGACACAAAAATGATTAAGGGAGTGGAACATCTTCTGTATGAGGAGAGAATGAGGGAGCTGAAGGCTCTTGAGCTTGGAAAGGAGGAGACTGAGAGGTGACCACATTCATGTTGATAAATATATAAAGGAGGAGTGCCAAGAGGCTGGAGCCAGGCTCTGCTGGGTGATGCCCAATGCCAGCACAAAGGGCAATGGTGGAAGCTGAGGCATAGGAAGTTCCATGGAAACAGGAGGAAGATTTATTTCACTGTGAGGGAGATGGGGCACTGGAAGAGGCTGCCCAGGGGGGTTGTGGAGTCTCCCTCTCTGGAGGTATTCAAGACCTGCCTGGATGTGTTCCTGTGTGATCTGCTCTAGGTGACCCTGCTCTGGCAGGGGGGTTGGACTGGTTGCGCTTTCAATGTACCTTTCAGACCCTAACATGCTGTGGTTCCTGGTTGGACAAAAAGGATGTTGGAGAAGATAAAAGGATTCATTTATTTTAGCCATTTTGCTCATATGGAATTACAGCCCTGTGAAAGGATTACTGTGATGGGTAACAAGGAAGCCCAGAGCCCAAGAACTTGGATAAACAAGGATCATGCAGAGTCTCATTCATAGAATCATAGGTTGGAAAAGACCTCAGAGATCATCAAGTCCACCCTATCACCCAACACCTCCTGACTAAACCATGGCTTCAAGTGCCATGTCCAATCCTTTTTTGAACACCTCCAGGGACAGTGACTCCACCACCTCCCTGGGCAGCACATTCCAGTGGCCAATTACTCTTTCTGGGAAGAACTTTCTCCTCATCGATGACTCTGGTGCTAGACTCCAGCTTGCATAACACACAGGGGTGTAAATCATGTCCAAGAGCAACTTCAGAAGCAAAGGAATCTCTTTATCTGACAAATAACTTTAGATGAGGTGAAAATTAATTAGTTCCAAATTCTGATCCAATTACAACATTACCCCCATGTTAATCCAAATTAATTTATCATAATGAATGCTAATAGAATTAATTATAATTAGACCCCATTGTGCCTGGGTGAAATATTTCCTAATGGTTCCTTTCCTATTAGAAGTAGATTATGTGCATATTTCAAAAATATATTAAAAAAAAAGGAGAAATAATAGAAGGGAAGAATGATGCCAAATGTGGTTTATGGTGGAGGTATTGCTAAAGAACCATGAGATGAAATCCTGGAGCCCAGTTAATAGGGCAGCTGAACTTTTGCCCCAGTGCAAACTGGCCTGATACATTTCCTTGAGCATTTCAAACCTATTTTGTTTTGTTTATTGTTGTGGGATTTTTCCCCCTAGAAGAGCCAAATCCCCTAAAATCTTGGAGAATGGATGTTCTCTTTGCCTTCCCCCCCTCCCCCCCTTATATTCTGACTTACAGCCCCCACAATGCTTGATGCTAAATCATGATATAATGAGTCCTGAATTACTTAGGCCTTTTCCAATTTCCACAGAAAATGGACTTTAATTCAAAACTATGCCTGCTTAATTACACTTTCCATGATCTAATTTGATCTAATTATTTCTATAAATTGAGATGTAACCAGAGTTATATCCTAAGGTAGAATTGGGCTATGGTTACACATTTGTACTTAGATGGAGGGAACAGACAAGGACTGTGCCGCTCTCTCCGCTTTTAACCCTGCCCTCGCTGGCCCCTTGAATCAGCACAGTTCTGCAAACTCCATGCTGAACAAAGAGCTGCAGTTTGCAGCTTGAAAGGCAGGCTGGGGACTTCTGAATGTTTTTGATGAGACTGACTTTCCCATAGGCATTTGGAAAAATGAAGCTTCTGTTTGCAGCCTACAGCACAGGAAAAACTTTTGCTATGGTCCATCTGTCTTACTGTCAATCCAGGACAGACTTGACTCTCTCTTTTAATTTGTGTTTCACAACGGCACTAAATTACAACTGCAATTAATTTTCCTCCTCATTTTCAGAAGATCTGCTTTGCTAAGTGATACACAGCATGCACCTGAAGCATTTTCAGCACAATTATTTACCCAAAAGAAGGAAAACTGAATTATTTTCTGTTGACCATATCAAAACCAGAGCCTGGATCTCTTTATTCATGCCAGCCACATTTGTTACCCTCTGTCTGCCTTTATTTGGGTAGTTTCCTTAAGCTGTTGCAGATCTTCTTGACTGTTGCTTACCAAAATCTTGTCAAGTCCAGTCAGCCAATGCTCTTTGTATATACCATAAAATAATGTCTTTGCTGACAGAGGAGCAGAGCACAGATGCATACACATGGTGTTTTGCAAAGGAACAAGACATTCTGACAAATATTCAAAGCTTCTGGCTGCCCTGCCTGAGCTGGTTTAAAGGCTAAAAAGATCTCACTTCCCTGCTATGTGTTAAAAAATAAGCAGTTAATTCTGGGGGGAAATGTTAGAACTGGACTATTGTGCCTGGAAAGTAAGGGTAGGAGTCAGTCTGCTGAGTGGAAATGCATTCCCAAGGCTTATCCTCCCTGATAATTTCAGGTGCCCATTTTCAGAGAGCTGGGCTGTAATGAGGTGGGTTGAAATTTACACACACACACACACACACACCCCAACATTAATTTTGCCAGACCAGCTCAGCTGGAAGCAAATGGAAGCTGTATTTACAGGCAAAATTACAATCTGCAATGGAATGCGATGGATGTGTACAAAATATCCAGGATTTACAATAGTTACAGGTATTTACATTTAACAGGCAGCATGAGAACCCCCTTGGCCAGAGAGCAGAGCTGTCTCCCTCTGTCCCCTCAACCCCTGTCCCAAGAGAAGCAGAGAAAAAGTAGCTGTTAGACTACACCAAAACAATCCCAAGCTCCGATATAGGCTGGGCAGGGACTGGCTTGAGAGCAGCCCTGAAGAAAAGGACCTGGGGGTGCTGGTGGAGGAGAAGCTCAACAGGAGCCAGCAGTGAGCACTTGCAGCCCAGAAAGCAAATCACATCCTGGGCTGAATCAAGAGAAGCACAGCCAGCAGGTCAAGGGAGGTGATTCTCCCCCTCTACTCCAGTCTGCTGAGACCCCACCTGGAGCACTGTGTCCAGTTTTGGAGCCTCTATTACAGGAAGGATCTGGAGGTGCTGGAAGGTGTCCAGAGAAGGGCCACAAGGAAGATTAGAGAGCTGGAGCTCCTCCCCTATGAAGATAGACTGAGGGAGTTGGGGATGTTCAGTCTGGAGAAGAGAAGGCTCCAAGAAGACCTTATTGTGGCCTTCCAGTATCTGAAGGGGGGCTACAAGAAAGCTGGGGAGGGACTTTTGAGGGTGTCAGGGATTGAGAGAACTGGGGGGGAATGGAGCAAAACTAGAAATGGGTAGATTCAGCTTGGATGTTAGGAAGAAGTTCTTCCCCATGAGGCTGGTGAGAGGCTGGCACAGGTTGCCCAGGGAGTTGGTGGAAGCCTCATGCCTGGAGGGTTTTGCAGCCAGGCTGGATGTGGCTGTGAGCAACCTGCTGTAGTGTGAGGTGTCCCTAGTCCCATGGCCCAGGTGTTGGAACTGAATGATCCTTGAGGTCCCTTCCAACCCTAACAACTCTATGACTCTATGAGTGGCTGACATTCAGCAAGAGCTGGACAGGCTGGGGGATTGAGTGGAGTGGGATACAAACCACCCTCCACCTATGGTCATACTCTTCTTGATGCACCCAGGATACTATTGTCTTTCTTAGCCACAAGGGCACACAACTGGCTGGCTCATGGTTACCTTGTCCACCAGGACTCCACAGTCCTTCTCTAGAGAGCTGTTTTCCAGCAGGTCAGCCCCTAATCCACACTGCTGCATGGGGTTACTCCTCCCCAGGTGCAGGATTCTGTGCTTGGCCTGATTGAACTTCATGAGATTTGCTTCAAAGCGCTCCCGCTCACTTGTCTTTCTACCTCTTGAATTGCAATATCCAACCCCACAAGACATTCACCATTTCTTGTGGGGAATTCAGCACCTTTTAGGTACTCCAGTGTTTATTCACAACAATTCAATTTACCACATGAAAAGCTTTTGTGTAGCAACTTACAGAAAGTCAGATTCATCCTTTAAGATAGCAGTGTGCTCAGGTGGCCAAGAGGGCAAATGGCATCCTGGCCTGGAGCAGGAACAGTGTGGCCAGCAGGAGCAGGGAAGTCATTCTGCCCTGTTCTCAGCACTGGTTAGGCCACACCTTGAGTCCTGTGTCCAGTTCTGGGCTCCTCAGTTTAGGAAAGATGTTGAGTTGCTGGAAGGTGTCCAGAGACAGAACAAGAGTACACAGTCTCAAGCTGCACCAGGGGAGGTTTAGGCTGGATGTTAGGAAGAAGTTCTTCATAGAAAGAGAGATTGGCCATTGGAATATGCTTCCCAGGGAGGTGGTGGAGTCACCATCACTGGAGGTGTTCAGTGCCTGGATGAGGCACTTGGTGCCATGGTTTAGTTGATTAGATGGTGTTGGATGATAGGTTGGACATGATGATCTCAAAGGTCTTCTCCAACCTGCTTAATCCTATCCTATCCTATCCTATCCTATCCTATCCTATCCTATCCTATCCTACCCTATCCTATCCTACCCTACCCTATCCTATCCTACCCTATCCTATCCTATCCTATCCTATCCTATCCTACTCTATCCTACCCTATCCTACTCTATTCTATTCTATTCTATTCTATTCTATTCTATTCTATTCTATCCTATCCTATCCTATCCTATCCTATCCTATTTAGTTGATTAGGTGGTGTTGGATGATAAGTTGGACATGATGATCTCGAAGGTCTCTTCCAACCTGGTCTATTCTATTCTATTCTATTCTATTCTATTCTATTCTATTCTATTCTATTCATTTAGTAAATACAAAGTGTGAAACATGAAGCCATATTCATACTATATTTACTTTTCAGTGATGATAATGTGATACTCTAATAGTCCAAGGATTTTACAGGACGACAGGACAAGGGTTTGAGAGAGTAAAAAGCTAGAACATAGCTGGTAAAATTAATTTAGTCTATTAAAAAGGGGGGTGTGGGGGAGGCATTTTTATTTGGCAATAGCTGCTACAACATAAGCTGCCTGACCTTGCCCTTGAGATGACCCCAACCTTGACCTGCAGGGACATTCTCTCCAGGGATGAGAGGTATGTTATTACATGTTATTTCATTACAAGGCCCCTGCTGAGCAGCAACTGCCAAATGGACTCAATTAAGTGTTTCTTGTGATGTGGATTACTGTCTACTGGGGCGAGCTGATACTGGCAAACATATTTCATTCTCTTAAAGTTTGACTGGATATGAAAAGCATGTGTGCTACTCATTGGGTGACACTTCACTGGGTGATTTATATCTAGTTAGAAAAATCATAACATGCAGCCTTCGGTTGTGCCTCTGCAACCTTTCCTCGCTCCTTGTCCTTCAGCAACAGAGCTCTGCTGTCACGCTCAAGGCTTAGCTAGCCAGACCCAGCCTTCAGAAAGAGCAAGCTTCCAAACAACAACAAGAAAGAAATAGAGCCAAATTACATCAAATAGCTGCAGCATTCTGGTGATCAAGCTCTTGTTTAGCATTGAGAATAAAGTGTGTGTGGGGGGGGAAACCAACCACAGACTCAACTCTGTATCCTCTCTGATTTTTCATCTCAGAAAAGTTGTGTCAAGGATGAAATACTGAGGGCTGGGTTCATTTATTGCTGCTTTAAAATCAATCTCCTACACTAACATCTGTGGAGGGCTGTTGACAAAAAATGGGGAACAGTGTCCCTTTATATATATATATATATAGATATAGATATAGATGTGGAATGGAATGGAATGGAATGGAATAGTATCATAGTATCATAGTATCGTAGAATCAGTCAGGGTTGGAAGGGACCACAAGGATCAGCTAGTTCCAACCCCCCTGCCATGGGCAGGAACACCCTACACTAGATCAGGCTGGCCAGAGCCTCATCCAGCCTGATCTTAAACACCTCCAGGGACAGGGCCCTCAACCACCTCCCTGGATAACCATTCCAGGGCTTCACCTGGATAGAATAGAATAGAATAGAATAGAATAGAGTAGAGTAGAGTAGAGTAGAGTAGAATAGAATAGAATAGATAGAATAGAATAGAATAGAATAGAATAGAATAGAATAGAATAGAATAGAATAGATTTAACCAGGTTGGAAAAGACCTTTACAATACAATACAATACAACAGGTTGGAAGAGACCTTCAAGATCATCACGTCCAACCCATCAACCAATCCAACCCACCTAAAATACAATACAGTACCATACAGTACAATACAGTACAAAGAGTACAATACAGTACAATACAGTACAATACACCCACCTAAACAACTAAAAAAAACCTAAAACCTGGCACCAAGCACCCCCATCAAGCCTCTTCTTGAACACCTCCAATGAGGTGACTCCACACTTCCACAGGCAGCTGATTCCAGTGGGCAATCACTCTCTCAGTATAGACTTCTTCCTAACTTCCAGTCTAACCTGCCCTGGCGCAGCCTGAGACTGTGTCCTCTTGTTCTGGTACTGGCTGCCTGGGAGAAGAGACCAACCTCCGCCTGGCTACACCTCCCTTCAGGTAGTTGTAGAGAGCAATAAGGTCACCCCTCAGTCCTCCTCTTCTCCAGGCTAAGCAACCCCAGCTCCCTCAGCCTCTCCTGATAGGGCTTGTCTTCCAAACCCCTCACCAACTTTGTTGCCCTTCTCTGGACACGCTCCAGTAAGACAACATCTTTCCTAAACTGAGGGGCCCAGAACTGGACACAGTACTCAAGGTGCGGCCTAACCAGTGCAGTGTACAGGGGCAGAATGACCTCCCTGCTCCTGCTGGCCACACTGTTTCTGATGCAGGCTAGGATGCCATTGGCCTTCTTGGCTGCCTGGGCACCTGCAGGCTCATGTTCAACCTACAATCAACCAGCACCCCCCAGGTCCCTCTCTGCCTGGCCGCTCTCCAACCACTCTGACCCCAGCCTGTAGCACTGCATGGGGTTGTTGTGGCCAATGTGCAGCCCCGGCACTTGGATGTGTTAAATCTCATGCCGTTGGACTCTGCCCATCTGTCCAGCCTGTCGAGGTCCTCTGCAAAGCCTCTCTGCCCTCCAGCAGATCAACTCCTGCCCCCAGCTTGGTGTCGTCCGCAAATTTACTGATGATGGACTCGATGCCCTCATCCAGATCATCAATAAAGATGTTGAAGAGCATGGGGCCCAGCACCGATCCCTGGGGCACCCACTAGTGACCTGGCCGCCAGCCGATGTGGCACCATTCACCACCACTCTCTGGGCTCGGCCCTCCAGCCAGTTCCTAACCCAACGCAGTGTGCTCCCATCCAAGCCATGGGCTGCCAGCTTGGCCAGAGTTTGCTGTGGGGACGGTGTCAAATGCCTTGCTGAGGTCCAGGTAGACCACATCCACAGGCCTCCCCACATCAACCAGGCGGTCACCTGATCATAGAAGGAGATCAGGTTGGTCAAGCATGACCTGCCCTTCCTAAAGCCATGCTGGCTAGGCCTGATCCCTTGGCCATCCTGTAAGTTGCTGCATGATCGCACTCAGGATGAGCTGTTTCCATGATCTTGCCTGGCACTGAGGTCAGGCTACAGGCCTATAATTCCCTGGCTCATCCACTGGCCCTTCTTGTGGATGGCACCACGTTGGCCAGCTTCCAGTCTTCTGGGACCTCTCCATGAGCCAGGACTGCTGAAAAATGATGGAGAGCGGCTTGGCCAGCTCATCTGCCAGCTCTCTCAGCACCCTAGGATGGATCCCATCTGGTCCCATGGCCTTGTGGGGGTCCAAGCGGCTCAGAAGATCTCTAACTACTTCCTGGAGCAGCGGGAAACATGCAGCTCCCTGGCTCCTTCTGCCAGCTCTGCAGGCCAGCTGTCTGGAAGATGTTCTGCCATGCTAGGATAGATTGAAGCAAAGAAGGTGTTAAGTACCTCTGCCTTTTTCTCATCCTTTGTTACAACCTTCCCCTCCGTGTCAACCAAGGAGTGGAGGTTGTCCTTGCCCTTCCTCTTGCTATTGATGTATTTATAGAAGGACTTTTTGTTGTCCTTACAGCAGAGGCCAGTCTAAGTTCTAAATGGGCTTTTGCCTCCCTAATTTTATTTCTGCATGTCCTAGCAACATCCCTAAACATTCCAGGGTTGCCTCCCCTTTCTTCCAGAGATGGTACAACCCTCTTTTTTTCCCTTAGTTCTATAAGAGTTCATTGACCAACCAGGCTGGCCGTCTGCCCCGGCGGCTCATCTTCCGGGACACTGGCACAGCCTGTTCCTGAACCTTCAAGAGTTCTTCTTTGAAGCAGCTCCAGCTCTCCTGGACCCCTTTATTTTTAAGGGCTGTATCCCAGGGAACCTTCTGAGTTAGTTCCTTGAGTAGCCTGAAGTCTGCCCTCCTGAAGTCCAGAGTGGAGGTCTTCTTGCTGCCCCTCTTGGCTTGGCTGAATACCGAAAACTTAATTATCTCGTGGCACTGGTGCCTAAACACCCTCCGACCACACATCACCCACCAGCCCTTCCCTGTTGGTGAAGAGAGGTCAGCATGGCCTTACCCCTGGTAGGTTCACGCAGCACCTGGGATAAGAAGCTGTTCTCCATACACTCCAGAAACCTTCTAGACTGCCTTCTTTCTGCTGTGTTGAGATCCCAGCAGATATCAGGCAGGTTGAAGTCGCCCATGAATCGCCTTTGAGATCATCCAGTCCAACCTATCCCCCAGCACCATCTAATCAACTAAATCATGGTACCAAATGCCTCATCCAGGCTCTCCTTAAACACTTCCAGTGATGGTGACTCAACAAATGTCCCCACATTTTCATTATGTTTTCTGGATGCAATAGTTGTCTTCTGGAATGTCTTTTGAAACTTGTGAGGGAAAAAATCCTCTTTGGCTGCAATGTACTTTGGATCAGAAAGGTAAAAGCACTTGAACAAGCCATTGCATGCACACACAATACCCCCCTGCCAATAATATTTTATAGGATTTTCAAGTTACAATTTTTATCTTGGGTTTTTGGTTGCTTTTTTTTATATATATATCTGCATAAAATGCCTTTCCGTCCCATGATTTTCAATTTAGGCAAAGAAAGAAAATCACTTTAGACTTTTTGTTCTTCTGGCCTACTTCTTTCCGCTCTTTTCTCCCCACCAATAGAAGTTGAACTGTAAGCAACTTGCATGAAAGGCAGCTGGGAAAAAAGCACATCCCATGGAATTCAGTGGAGGGTTTGTCATTATTCCTACAAGACCCTCCACTTCTTGGCTTCTCACTTCAAGAGGGACATTGAGATTCCTGAACAAGTCCAGAGAAGGGCAATGAGGCTGGGGAGAGGTCCGGAGCACAGCCCTGTGAGGAGAGGCTGAGGGAGCTGGGGTTGCTTAGCCTGGAGAAGAGGAGGCTCAGGGGAGACCTTCTTGCTCTCTACAACTCCCTGAAGGAAGGTTATAGACAGGTGGGGCTTGGTCTCTTCTCCCAGGCAAGCAGCACCGGAACAAGAGGACACAGTCTCAAGCTGTGCCAGGGGAGGTTGAGGCTGGAGGTGAGGAAGAAATTCTTCCCAGAAAGAGAAATTTGCCATTGGAATGTGCTGCCCAGCGAGGAGGTGGAGTCAACATTCCTGGAGGTGTTTAAAAAGAGCCTGGATGAGGCACTCAGTGCTATGGTTTAGTTGATTAGGTTGTGTTGGTGATAGGTTGGACTGGATGATCTTGAAGGTCTCTTCCAACCTGGTCAATTCCATTCCATTCCATTCCATTCCATTCCATTCAATTGTATTCCATTCCATTCCATTCCATTCCATTCCATTCCATTCCATTCCATTCCATTCCATTCCATTCCATTCTATATTAGCTTAGATCTTCTCCATATCCAGCCAGTTCGTTTCCCTGGCCACATCTTCATGCTCAGCTAATGCACATGAGATAACACATAGGGAAGTTGTACTGCATAATTGCAATGTGACTGGGCTGGAACATCTTAGCTGTGAGGACAGGCTGAGGCAGCTGGAGGACTGTATCCAGATCTGGAGCCTATATTAGAGGAAGGATCTGGAGCTGCTGACACATGTCCAGAGAAGGGCTACAAGGATGATCATAGGGCTAGAGCTGCTCTACTATGAGGACTGCTGAGGGAGCTGGGGCTATCTAGTCTGGAGAATAGAAGGCTTCAAGGAGACCTTATTTGGCCTTCCAGTATCTGAAGGGGGCTACAAGAAAGCTGGGGAGGGACTTTTGAGGGTGTCAGGGAGTGATTGGACTGGGGGGAATGGAACAAAACTAGAAATGGGTAGATTCAGCTTGGATGTTAGGAAGATGTTGTTCCCCAGGAGGCTGGTGAGAGACTGGCACAGGTTTCCCAGGGGGGTGGTGGAAGCCTCCTCCCTGGAGGTGTTTGCAGCCAGGCTGGATGTGGCTGTGAGCAACCTGCTGCAGTGTGAGGTGTCCCTGGCCATGGCAGGGGGGTTGGGACTGGATGATCCTTGAGGTCCCTTCCAGCCCTATCAATTCTATGAAAAGAAGCAAATAATTGCTTCACTTAGACTTTCACAATCTCAAACTGCTACTTTGCTAGCTGAAGGACAGATTGACTATAGCATGCATTTTAGATATCTCTGCTTGCAATGAAAATTACTTGAAAAACCAAATGTGCACTCAAAAGGGAAATTAGTATAACTGCTGTTAAGGGAAACAAGTGTTTAGACTCCTTGCAGCTTCAGAATAACTGTTAATTAGATAATGCATCCTGAAAGCCAGAGAGAGACATTAAGAGCATCTGATTTTTTTCCTCCTGCATAATATGGGACTTAGGACCTTCCTGAATTAATTACTGAATAAATTAGGATAAAATAGATAGAAAAACACCCTGCCAGGGCTAAAATATTTACTATGATGACGACTCCATTTATGTACTCAACAAACAAAGCCCATGGGTAAGTACTTTGGTTAGACATAGAATCAGAGAGTCATAGAATCAGAATCATAGAATCAATAAGGTTGGAAAAGAGCTCAGAGATCATCAACTCCAACCTATTACCTAACACCTCATGACAACTAAACCATGCTCTGAGTGCCACATCCAATCCTTTCTTGAACACCTCCCGGGATGGGGACTTCACCACCTCCCTGAGCAACACATTCCAATGGCCAACTCCTCCTTCTGTGAAGAACTTTCTCCTCACCTCAAGCCTAAACTTCCCCTGGCACAGCTTGAGACTGTGTCCTCTTGTTCTGGTGCTGGGTGCCTGGCAGAAGAGACCAACCCCCACCTGGCTACAACCTCCCTTCAGGGAGTTGTAGACAGCAATAAGGTCCCCTCTGAGCCTCCTCTTCTCCAGGCTAAGCAACCCCAGCTCCCTCAGCCTCTCCTCACAGGGCTGTGCTCCAGACCCCTCCCCAGCCTTGTTGCCCTTCCCTGGACACATTCAAGTATCTCAATATTCTCCTTAAACTAAGGACCCCTGAACAGGACACATTGCCTAACCATAAACTAGATTTACCATAAGCTAGAACTGAAGCTGAAACTTGACATGTTGACTATTTATATACTTATATACCACATTCCTGTGAGCTCATGTTCCAGATCTACTTCCCATGCAGATCTCTCTTGAGATAAGGACTGGTCATCAACTCACACTGACCATTAAAATTTAATAAGCTAATTAGGTTGACCTCCCCGAATCTTCATTAATAAGGCACTTTCAAAAATCATTTAAACATTTCCCTGGCCCTTCCCCATATTAGGTTCTAGGCTTCACAAGTGGCTTCAGTTTTTAGTAGCCAGTGGCACAGTTCCCAAGCCCAGGTTAGTTCTGTTCAGCTGTGTACTCTCCTAGGTTGCACTGGCCTCTCTGACTGTGACAATGTGTTCAGATTTAGTATCTCAGTGAAATGTTTTCTGTGTTTTAGCAATATTGAGAAGAAGATGGCTGTAGTTGTGAGAGGTGGCTTCAACAGAGGTCATGAAGCATGACACAGGCTCACAGGGTGTTAGTCCAGCCCAACTCCCCTGCCAGAGCACAGGAACACATCCAGATGGGTCTTGAAATTCCCCAGAGAAGGAGACTTCACAACCGCTCTGGGCAGCCTGTTCCAGTGCTCTGTGACTCTCACAGTGAAGAAGTTCCTCCTCATGTTGAGGCGGAACCTCCTGTGGTGGAGTTTCTATTCATTGCCCCTTGTCCTATCACAGGGTGCAACTGAGCAGAGACTGCCCCCTCCCTCTTGACCTCCAGCCCTTATAGCAGCCTTCCAGCACCTGGAAGTGTCTACAAGAAGGCTGCAGAGGGACTGTTTGCAAAGGCCTGCAGTGACAGAACAAGGGGCAATGGTTTGAATGAGAGGAGAACAGATTTAGATTGGATGTTAGGAACAAGTTCTTTACTATGAGGGTGGTGGAACACTGCAAGAGGTTGCCCAGGGAGGTAGTTGAAGCCCCATCTCCAGATATTTGAGGTGAGGCTCGACAAGGCTCTGAGCAACAAGATCTAGTGGAGAATGTCCCTGCTGACTGCAGGGGAATTGGACTAGATGACCTTTGGAGGTCCCTTCCAACTAAAACCATTCTATGATTCTTTGATCCTACTGAGAATTCAATTCAGTCACAGACCATTGTGCAATGCCTGAAGCAGAAACATTTTTGTTGTATTATAGAAAGTCACCTACACAGCTTTCTGACAAGCTCCAAAAGACAGCCCAGCCAGCCAATGGAAACACAGTGAAAGCACAGTGAAAGTGCTACAGGCTGGGGTCAGAGTGGCTGGAGAGCGGTCAGGCAGAGAGGGACCTGGGGGTGCTGGTTGATGGGAGGCTGAACATGAGCCTGCAGTGTGCCCAGGCAGCCAAGAGGGCCAATGGCATCCTGGCCTGGATCAGGAACAGTGTGGCCAGCAGGAGCAGGGAGGTCATTCTGCCCCTCTACACTGCACTGGTTAGGCCACACCTTGAGTCCTGTGTCCAGTTCTGGGCCCCTCAGTTTAGGAAGGAGGTTGTCTTGCTGGAACGTGTCCAGAGAAGGGCAACGAAGTTGGTGAGGGGTTTGGAACACAAGCCCTATGAGGAGAGGCTGAGGGAGCTGGGGTTGCTTAGCCTGGAGAAGAGGAGACTCAGGGGTGACCTTCTTGCTCTCTACAACTACCTGAAGGGAGGGTGTAGACAGGTGGAAGTTGGTCTCTTCTCCCAGGCAGCCAGCACCAGAGCAAGAGGACACAGTCTCAGGCTGCGCCAGGGGAGGTTTAGGCTGGATGTTAGGAAGAAGTTCTACACAGAGAGAGTGATTGCCCATTGGAATGGGCTGCCTGGGGAGGTGGTGGAGTCACCTTCATTGGAGGTGCTCAGGAGGAGACTTGATGGGGTGCTTGGTGCCGTGGTTTAGTTGTTTAGGTGGGTTGGATTAGTTGATGGGTTGGACATGATGATCTTGGAGGTCTCTTCCAACCTGGTCTATTCTATTCTATTCTATTCTATTCTATTCTATTCTATTCTATTCTATTCTATTCTATTCTATTCTATTCTATTCTATTCTACGCTATGCATGCTACGCTATGCTATGCTATGCTATGCTATTCTGTTCTACTCATTACACTGTCATCCCTCCCTGCCCAGTCATCCCAAAGGCAGGGCTTTGTTGCCTAGCAATTCTGGCAGGTGATTTACACTTTCCTGGGTGTCACACCTTCAATGCAGTCCAATAAAACAAAGCAAACCCGGCCCAGGACAGCACATTTTCCGGTGTCAGAAGCGGTATATTTTCCAGGCAGGCTCTGGTGCTGCTCGGGAGGGCTCATATTTAATTTTGCAAGCAAAGTTGTTTTCCTCTTGGGCCAGCTGTTTCCTCTGTCCTACTTCTTCATTCAGTCTGCCTGTAAATAATGCTGTTTTGCAGTAGTTTCCCTGCTACCCTTCCCTTCCTGATCTTGGAAGGAAAAGAAAGCTTCTCTTGGTGTGCTCCTTGGAGTTACATTGGCCGGTAGCACCACGTTATGGATTTTGAAAGCACTGCCAGTCAGATCAGGTTGCCTTTACCAATTTGAAACAAATTCTCTTTCAAAGCACTTTGCCTGCCAGCCCAGGTAATTGGAAAGCCACTTTGAAAAATCTTCAAATGTGCTTTTTAAAATTGACCAAGGCTGCAGAGGCAGCTTCTTAAACAACACAGCATTAATTTCTGTCTGTCTAAGCTGATCAGTGGAGACTGACAGCCCCTCTGTATTCTCTGTTTTAATGCAAGGGAGGTTTTTTTTCAGTAAACCACACTTCCCTTTCATCTCTCTCTTTTCCTTGGGTAAATTGGCACATTCAGTCTTCGAGAAATCTCATTACCATCTGTGGATTCGCCATTGCTTCATAATAAAGATGTACCAAAAGAGCCCTCTTAAATACATATTTTCCTTTACCAAAGTCTGTGTTTGTGGGTTTTTTTCTTTCCATATAAGCTTTATGTGTCCAGTTCTGGGTGACTCAATTCAGGAAAGATGTTGAGTTGCTCAAACATGTCCAGAAGGGCAAAAAAGATGGGGAGTGGTCTGGAGCACAAGCCCTAGGAAGAGAGGCTGAGAGTGCTGGGGTTGCTTAGCCTGGAGAAGAGGAGGCTCAGGGGAGGCCTTATTGCTCTCTACAACTCCCTGAAGGGAGGTTGTAGGCAGGTGGGGGTTGGTCTCTTCTCCCAGGCAACCAGCAGCAGAACAAGAAAACACAGTCTCAAGCTGTGCCAGGGGAAGTTTAGGCTTGAGGTGAGGAGAAAGCTCTTCCCAGCAAGAGAGATTGGTCATTGGACTGTGCTGCCGTCCCTGGAAGTGTTTAAGAAGAGCCTGGCTGAGGCACTTGGTGCCATGGTTTAGTTGATGAGATGGTGTTGGGGGATAGGTTGGACTGGATGATCTCTGAGGTCTTTTCCAACCTGGTTAATTCTGCATTCTGTATTCCTGATTACAGTGGTTCTAACGTGCCAGTAGTTTCTATTCAACTCATTTTCATCTGTAGTTTTTGGTGTTACACAGTGACTAAGGTGTCCCAAGGTGACACAGGTGACTTTTCCATTAATCTCTAGAGAAGGAATTAATTGAGAATTATCTTGTAAGAATGTAATCACATCATGTGAAGCTTTAAGTAAAAAAAAAAAACCCTCAAAAGTGTTGAACACAAGTGTTGGGATCTGGTACCAGTCCTCAACTGGACTTACTGTGTTATCTTTAGGGGTCTTCCATCTACATGTCACAGACTCACAGAAACATTCATGTTGGAAAAGACCCTCAGGATCACCAAGTCCAACCCAGAACCCTACTCCACAAGGGTCACCCTTAAACCATAGCCCTAAGCACCACATCCAAACCACCTTGAAACACAGCCAGGCTTGGGGACTCAACCACCTCTCTGGGCAGCACATTCCAATCCCTGACCACTCTTGCCATGAAAAAGTGTTTCCTACTGTCCAGCCTAAACCTACCCAGTCATAGCTTGAGGCCATTCCCTCTTGTTTCATCACTATTTACCTGGGAGAAGAGAACCAGCAGCAGCCTCTCCACGATGTCCTTTCAGGTAGTTCTAGAGAGCAAGGAAGTCTCCTCTCATATGGTTACAAGACCATAAATCACCATAACCTTATCTGTCACTTAAGCATTTTTGTTCCTTCATCTGAAGCATGAAATTAAACTATTCCTAATCTTCAGGAGTATAACAAAGTTTAGTCCACTGGTTTTTGCAAAATACATGGGAAGTGTCAACTGGTTTTCTTGAGGATTGATGACTGTGTGGGTTTACTTTTTAACTGCATTCCTGGTCATTGGCTAATCCTAAACAGTCATTACGCCCCAGAAAATAGAATACAGCATGCAGAATTAACCAGGTTTGAAAAGACCTCAGAGATCATCAACTCCAACCTATCACCCAACACCAGCTAATCAGCTGAACCATGGCACCAAGTGCCTCATCCAGGCTCTTTTTGAACACCTACAGGGATGGTGACTCCACCAACTCCCTGGGCAGCACATCCCAATGGCCAATCTCTCTCTCTGGGAAGAACTTTCTCCTCACCTCAAGCCTAAACCTCCCCTGGCACAGCTTGAGACTGTGTCCTTTTGTTCTGGTTGCCTGGGAGAAGAGACCAACCCCCACCTGGCTACAAACTCCCTTCAGGTAGTTGTAGAGAGCAATAAGGTCTCCCCTGAGCCTGAGCCTCCTCTTCCCCAGTCTAAGCAACCCCAGCACTCAGCCTCCTCTTCCAAGGGCTTGTGCTCCAAACCCCTCCCCAGCCTCTTTGCCCTTCCCTGGACACGTCTGAGCAAGCCAACATCTTTCTTAAGCTCCCCAGTCCTCTGTTCCAAATCCTCTGATTTCATTGCTTTTGTCTTCAGACTAAGAGATTGGCCCAGCCTAACAAGAACTGCAGCAGCAGATGAGCAGCATGTTTCCACTCAAACTTAGAATTCCCTCTGATTGCAGACATATTTTGCAGTTTCCCAAGAACAGTTCATTCTGTTTGCCTCAGGCTTTTTGTTTGGGTTTGGTTTAGGTTTCTGTTTAGTTTTGGTTTGTTGTTTTTTTTTGTCTTCCTGAAGAGATTAATATTTTTGCATGTGCAAATTAGCTGCTGGTGTTGGACTTCCACAGGGTCAGATAGATCTTTCTCTTCTCCCTAGTGCTATCCTCTGCTTCTAAATATATCATTGCTTATGACTGCTTGTTTCAGCAGCTAAAGCAGATGAAGAAAGATATTGAAATTAGCAGGGAAGACATAGTGTTTATAAAGGAGGAGCAGGACTTTCTGGAGTCATTATAGAGCTTGAGAATGTCTTCTGAAGAGGTGCTTTTCTTTTCTTGGGTTTTATTTTTCATTAAGTTGAAGTGGATTCTGATTATTTGGAGGTGCATCTTTTGGCCTTAAAGAAAGGCTAAAAGCAGCTCTTCCTGTTGGTTTTTGGATCTGAAAGACAGTCATTAGGAAAAAATAAGAATTAAAACCAGCTGTACAGTGCTGAGCTCAAAGCACCTCTGAAATGTTGCCTTCTTCATACTTATAGACTGAGAAAGAAGGAGGTTTGTTATTATGACAGTATACAGGAGGCTTCAGGTGAATATCAGGAGGTCAGAAAGAGAACTTGAGCCAACAAAGGCAAAACTGTGCAAAACTATGGAGAAACTGATTTATAGAATCATAGAATCAACAAGGTTGGAAAAGACTTCAGCGATCATCAAGTCCAACTTAGCACCTAACACCTCCTGACATCTAAACCACGGCTTCAGGTGCCACATCCAATCCTTTTTTGAACACCTCCAAGGATAGTGACTCCACCAACTCCCTGGGCAGCACATCCCAATGGCCAATTACTCTTTCTGGGAAGATTGTGGCTCAATACATTTTCATTTGAAAACATGGAATTAGCCACTAAATTATGGATTGTCCTCTCAAAATGTTTTCTATAATGCCCCTGAATCAGGACTCAAACTTTGCATTGTTCTGCAGAGGACAGAAAGCTTTGTCACTCTTTTTCTGCTCCCAGAGGAGGAAAAGCAGCATACATGAGAACTTCTACAGAACATCTCAGAATATTGCAGTTCACAGAATCACACAGAGCACAGTCACAGAACACTAGGGTTAAAACAGACCTCAAAGATCATCCAGCCTAACGCCCCTGCCTGGGCAGGATGTCCTAGGGCAAGTCGCCCAGGAATGTGTCCAGGCAGGTTTTGAATATCTCCGGAGAAGGATACTCCACAACCTCTCTGGGCAGCCTGTCCCAGGGCTTTGTCACCCTGAGAGGGAAAAAGATTTTCTTTATGTTCACGTGGAACATCCTCTGCTCCAGCTTCCACTCTTTGCCCCTTGTCCTGTTGGGCATCCCTGAGCAGAGCCTGGCTCCGTCCTCCTGACATCCCTGAGCAGGGCCTGGCTCCATCCTCCTGACATCCCTGAGCAGAGCCTGGCTCCATCCTCCTGACATCCCTGAGCAGGGCCTGGCTCCGTCCTCCTGACATCCCTGAGCAGAGCCTGGCTCCGTCCTCCTGACATCCCTGAGCAGAGCCTGGCTCCATTCTCCTGACATCCCTGAGCAGAGCCTGGCTCCGTCCTCCTGACATCCCTGAGCAGAGCCTGGCTCCATCCTCCTGACATCCCTGAGCAGAGCCTGGCTCTGTCCTCCTGATACTGCCCAGCACATCTTTGTAAACATGAATAAAGTCACCCCTCAGGCTCCTCTGCTCCAAGCTAAAGAACTCCACCTCCCTCAGCCTGCACTCACAAGGGAGATGTTTCACTGCCTTCATCATCTTGGTGGCTCTCTGCTGGACTCTTTCAAGCAGTTCCCTGTCCTGTTCATCCCCACTAGCTTGAGCCTAGATAGAGTTTGCCTTGTAGCATTTGCATACTTTGTCATAAAGTGATCAAACTTCTCAGTGCATGTCGTGACAGGATACAGTGGTGAACTGCAACACAGCCCACTGCAGTTTGCAACATCTCTGGTTTTACAGGAGCAATTGTTTTGTTGACAAACAATATTGGCACATTTTTATTCTTTATGTGGAGTTCTACAAACTCTGAGACATTTTCTTGGGTCTGCAGCGTGTCCTGTGGTATGAAGGTGAAATGTGGCAGTGATCAAGTTTTAGACAATGAATGCTGGGGGAAAATCAATAGTCTGATTAAAAAAAAGAGAAAGCTCAAGAGGCTTCTAACCCTAAAAAGTTGATTTGCTACCTCACTACATCTCATTGAGAGAGCAAACTGTATTAGCCTTTAGATTTACCAAGTGCATTATTCCTTGTGTAGCTTCAAAGGTATTGGCAGTAATGAGAAAGAACATCTTTAAGCTAGCTCTTGCATTCCTCTAACATCTATCAGTTAGATCTGTGGGGAGAAATACTCTATACTGCATCATGCAGGTGAGCCATAAAACCTGAAAGAACAGGAGACTCCTTTGTGCTGTTTCTGACCCTAAGAATTAACACTGAAGAAAAAAAAATAATCATATCTTGGTTCCAGGTATTTGAAAAATGTCCTCTTCACAAAGAGGCAATGAGAGGGGCAAGGATGTTATGCACAGTGCAGAGAGGAAGATTATGAGTAAGGAAGGTTGCCCAGGGAGGTGGTAGAAGCCCCATCCCTGGAGGTTTTGAAGGCCAGGCTGGATGTGGCTGTGGGGAAGCTGATCTAGTGTGAGGTGTCCCTGCCCAAGGCAGAGGGGTTGGGACTGGCTGATCCTTGAGGTCCCTTCCAACCCTAACAATTCTATGATTCAAGTGCCATTGCTCTTGTAAGCTGGGAAAAGGCAGAAGTGGACTTCTGGATCAGCAATCCTGTAACATTACAGGATAAAACAAGGAAACAGAAATCATAGTTTCATAGTTGCAGTCAGGGTTGGAAGGGACCACAAGGATCATCTAGTTCCAACCCCCCTGCCATGGGCAGGGACACCCCACACTAGATCAGGCTGGACACAGCCTCATCCAGCCTGGGCTAAACACCTCCAGGGACAGGCCCTCAACCACCTCCCTGGACAACCATTCCAGGGCTTCACCACTCTCATGGGGAAGAACTTCCTCCCACCACCTCCAGCCTGAATCTCCCCACCTCCAGCTTCATTCCATTCCCCCTAGTCCTAGCACTCCCTGATAGCCTGAAAAGTCCCTCCACAGCCTTCTTGTAGCCCCCTTCAGATACTGGAAGGCCACAATGAGGTCACTCGAGCCTTCTCTTCTCCAGACTGACAGCCCCAACTCCTTCAGTCTGTCCTCATAGGAGAGGTGCTCCAGCCTCTGATCATCCTCGTGGCCTTCTCTGGACACCTTCCAGCACTTCCAGATCCCTCTTGTAATAGGGGCTCCAGAACTGGAGCAGTACTACTCCAGGTGGGTCTCACCAGAGCTGAGCAGAGGGAGAGAATCACCTCCCTTGCCCTGCTGGCCACACTTCTCCTGATGCAGCCCAGGATCAATCAAATCAGAAGTGGAGATCAGAACATCAATTCTAAATGTGTGTGGGCCCATGTTTGGGAAGGAAAATAGTATTAAATGCTATATATTAAATCAAAAGATTTAAAATATTTGAGGCACTAAATGGAAGGCAAAAGAAAAGAATGGTTTGTGACTTGAAAGAGCAAAAATAAGATGTCAGAGAGAGCTAGCTTGAGCTTCTAAGAGAAAGGGCTCTCAGTGGCTGGGCAATAACATCTCAATAATTGCTGAATAAATGTTTTGGTAAAGTTTCCAAATGGTAAAGCAGAATACACTAGGCTAAGGATAGAGTAAGCAGAGTTTCCCTGCAAAGGACAGGCAGCTTCTGTACTAGCAATGAACTTTTACTTATGAACCTCTGTGGAATCTTTCAAGGAGGCAGATTTCTGGGCCTCAGTCCAACAAAGCACTCATTTTGGACTCAACTTTAAACATGTAAGTCAACATGCTAGACTTAATTCATACAAAAGCATTGACTGAAAATAACATTTATCATGACATAGCCTGATAGCTCTTGGTTTAAATGAGATCCTCCTTTGTCTTTAAGCTCTTAATAAATTTCAGCTGCTGCAAATCATTAAGCTCTGACTCCCATGCCTCAATACACAGTGAGTGAGTGTATATGGACTACAGCCCAAAACCTCAGAGTATTTAAACACCTACTTCACTTGAACAGTGTGAGGAGTTCTGGTCTCTGGTATGAAGAGAATACATTACTGGTAGGAAAAGAAAAATACATAAGAGAGCAGTTAAATATTATGAAAGTTGTGTTTCAGACAGGGAAAAATAAGGCAGATGTGGAATCTGTGTTCTGCAAAGAGGTGAGAGAAAGGTATGATGTTCATAAAGAGAAGAATGATGGTTTTCTCCTTTTGGTTTCTTTTGTGATTTGGTTGTGATTTGTTTTCATAGAATCATAGAATCAGCCAGGTTGGAAGAGACCTCCAAGATCATCCAGTCCAACCTATCACCCAGCCCTGTACAATCAACTAGACTTCATCCCAGTCTCTTTTTAAACACTTCTAGTAATGGTGACTCCACCACCTCCCTGGGCAGCACATTCCAATGGCCACTCTCTCTTGCTGGGAAGAATTTCTTCCTAATATCCACCCTGAACCTCCCCTCGCACAACTTGAGACTGTATCATCTTGTTCTGTTGCTCTGGCCTGGGAGAAGAGACCAACCCCATCTGGCTCCAACCTCTCTTCAGGTAGTTGTAGATGGCAATAAGGTCTCCCCTGAGCCTCCTCTTCTCCAGGCTAGACACCCCCAGCTCCCTCAGCCTCTCCTCACAGGGATGTTTTCCAGCCCCTCACCAGTTGTGTTGCCCTTCTCTGGACAGGTTCCAGTAGCTCAACAACTCTCTTGAATTGAGGGGCCCAGAACTGGACACAGTACTCGAGGTGTGGCCTGACCAGTGCTGAGTACAGGGGAAGAATAACTTCCCTGCTCCTGCTGGCCGCAGTGTTCCTGATAGAGGCCAGGATGCCATTGGCTCTCCTGGCCACCTGGGCACACTGCTGGCTCATGTTTTCTTGTGTTGATTTTATTTTGTTTTGATTTAATAATGGAATTGAGAAGGGCCTCACTGGAAGGCACTTTAAATATCATTGAGTTCCAATTCCCTGCCACGGGCAGGAACACCTTGCACTAGACCAGGCTGCTCAAAGCTCCATCCAGCTCGCTTTGAACGCTTCTAGTGAGAGGACATCCACAGCTTCTCTGGGCCACCTGTTCTAGTGCATCTCTACCCACACAGGAAACAATTTCTTTCTGATCTAAATCTACCTTCTTTCAGGTTAAAACTGTTACTGCCCTTGTTGAAAAGTCTCTCTCCAGCCTCCTTATGGACACCCTTTAGTAACAGGAAGGTTGCAATAAGGTCTCCCAAGAGCCTTTTCTTCTCCAGGCTGAACATCTCCAGCTTTCTCAGTCTGTCTTCCTAGAAGAGGAGCTCCAGGTTTCGTGGCTTCTGGACTCAGTCCAGCAGCCTCAAGTCCTTTTTATGCTGAGGATCCCAGAGCTGGATGTAGTGCTCCCAGTGGAGTCTTGACAGGCAGAATCACTTCCCTTGACCTGCTGGACACATTTCTCCTGATGCAGCCCAGGACAGAGTTGGTTGTCTGGGTTGCAAGTGACAGTGTTCAGTTCTGGGCCCCTCAGCTCAAGAAGGACCTCAGGGAACTGCTTGAAAAAGTCCAGCACAGAGCCACAAAGATGGATGAAGGGAGTGCAACATCTTCCTTATGAGGAGAGCCTGAGGGAGCTGAGGACTCTTGCTTGGAGAGGAGGAGACTGAGAGGTGACCTCATTCATGGTGATAAATATATAGAGGGAGTGCCCAGAGGCTGGAGCCAGGCTCTGCTGGATGATGCCCACGACAGCACAAGGTGGAAGCTGAGGCATAGGAAGTTCCATGGAAACAGGAGGAAGAATTATTTCATTGTGAGGGTGATGGGGCACTGGAACAGGCTGCCCAGGGGGGTTGTGGAGTCTCCTTCTCTGGAGATATTCAAAACCTGCCTGAATGTGTTCCTCTGTGATCCTGCTCTGGCAGGGGGGCTGGACTGGATGAGCTTTCAAGGTCCCTCACAGCCTCTAACATTCTGTGATTCTGTGATTTCTTTCACTCTGTTATTAATTTTTTTTTCTCCTTGGAAAGGTAATCTGATTGAATTAGAAATTTATTAACAAGCTAAAATTGTAATGCTGAAAATCAAGTTTATCCTTTTCACTGTTCTACTAACTAGGGAAGTGAAAAAGTATATTGGGAACTCAGTTATGCCTCCCTGCAGATCAGCTTGATTTTAATTGTAGTGGGCAATTCATTAATATGAGTTGTGATGCCTACAAAGCAATTGTTCTCTAAAGAGATAAATAAATAGATTGTGAATTCATAAATTAATTGTGATTGGATCAAAACAAGAAGAGGCACAAGGTAGTAAAAACCCCCCAAAACTGAAACAAAACAAAAAGCCAAAGAACCACAAAACAGGATGAGAACTCTAAGCACTTTGAACCACTCATCAAGAAGAGACAGAAGTAAACCACACAGTAAGATAGATCACCTTCTGTGATTGAAAAAGCAAGGCAATCCCCATGCAGATAAAAAAGCTAAACAAGACAGAATCAAAACTATGTAATACATGACATGGAAAAAAATATTGAATATGCCTATAGGTCCTATAAATGTATTACAGAATTACAGAATTTATTTACAGAATTAACCAGGTTGGAAAAGGCCTTCAAGGTCATGAGTCCAACCTAGCACCCAGCACCATCTAATCAACTAAACCATGGCACTAAGCGCCTCATCCAGGCTCTTAAACACTTCCAGTGATGATGACTCCACCACCTCCCTGGCCAGCACATCCCAATGGCCAGTCTCTCTTTCTGGGAAGAATTTTCTTCTCACCTCCAGCCTAAACTTCCCTTGGCACAGCTTGAGACTGTGTCCTCTTATTCTGGTGCTGATTGCCTGGGAGAAGAGACCAACCCCCACCTGGCTACAACCCCCTTCAGGAGTTGTAGAGAGCAGGAAGGTCTCCCCTGAGCCTCCCTCTTCTCCAGGCTAAGCACCCCAGCTCCCTCAGCCTCTGCTCACAGGGCTGTGCTCCAGACCCCTCCCCAGCCTTGTTGCCCTTCTCTGGACACGTTCCAACAAGTCAACATCTTTCTTGAACTGAGGGGTCCAGAAGTGGACACAGTGCCCAAGGTGTGGCCTAAACCAGTGCTGAGTACAGGGGCAGAATGACTTCCCTGCTCCTGCTGGCCACACTGCTCCTGATCCAGGCCATTCTTTAAAGCTGAGTGATTAATAATAACAATTGCCAGTTAAAATATTGTATTTCTGTTCCATGTTAAATTAGCTTGGAGGAAAACTCAGGACTGGAGATGTTTTGGCATGATTCTAAATGTGCTGCTTTAATGGCAAAAGCATCCATTTTTCATTCAGGATAGTCTCTGTTGTTGACATTAATACAATGTACTGTATTACAGGGTATTGAATCAGAGCTTTTGGGCAAGTGGAAACCTAACTTAAAGATGGCTCAATGAGAAATAATTTTCAAAACAGCATTCAAAATGGATTTTGCAAGAAAGTCTATAGGGTGGTTTGACTTAATTGGAGCCATCAATATGACCCACCACACAAGCCAAGAAATTAAATTCTTCATGAACCTTAGTCTCTGAAGGGAAACACATCCAAGGGATATGTCTTATCTACCTAAAGTTTCCCTAGAGATAGCTGTCTCTTGGCAGGCAAGCACTACTATTTGCCATAGAATCACCTAGAAAGATCCAACTGAAGGCATTAATAAACCACAGTACTGTTACAGAAAGACAATTCAGGTTTGGTTTCCTTTTAATTGGCTAGAATAAGGTTAAATTCCCCATGGGAAGATCAGAGGAAAGTGAAAGAGCAAGACAAAGCGGTGGTCAGGATTAGCTTCTAGTGCAACAGCAAAGTGATGCAAAATAGGAAGCCTTGTTGGATATCATAGAATGCTCTGGGTTGGAAGGATCATCTAGTCCAACCCCCTCTGCAGTCAGCAGGGACAACCTCAACTAGATCAGGCTGCCCAGAGCCCTGTTGAGCCTCACCTTGATTAATTCCAGCATTGAGGCCCCAACCACCTCCCGGGCAACGTGTTCCAGTGCTCCACCACCCTCATAGTAAAGAACCTGTTCTGAATATCCAATCTAAATCTGCACTTCTCTAGTTCGAAGTCATTGCCCCTTGTCCTCTCACTGCAGGGTTTTGTAAACAGTCTCTCTCTCTCCTTCTTGTAGCCTCCTTAGGGTACTGGCAGGCTGCTATTAGGTCTCCCCAGAGCCTTCTTTTCTCCAGGCTGAACACCCCC
>CM037646.1:48603441-48659447 GCA_015227895.2 Colaptes auratus | reverse complement strand
TCATAGTTTCATAGTTTCATAGTTTCATAGTTTCAGTTAGGGTTGGAAGGGACCACAAGGATCATCTAGTTCCAACCCCCTGCCATGGGCAGGGACACTCTACCCTAGATCAGGCTGGACAGAGCCTCGTCCAGCCTGGTCTTAAACACCGCAAGGGACGGGGCCTCAACCACCTCCCTGGACAAACCATTCCAGGCCTTCACCACCCTCACGGTGAAGAACTTCCTCCTCACATCTAGCCTGAATCTCCCCACCTCCAGCTTCATCCATTCCCCCTAGTCCTATCACTCCCTGATAGTCTGAAAAGTCCCTCCCCAGCCTTCTTGTAGGCCCCCTTCAGATACTGGAAGGCCACAATGAGGTCACCTCGGAGCCTTCTCTTCTCCAGGCTGAACAGCCCCAACTCCTTCAGTCTGTCCTCATAGGAGAGGTGCTCCAGCCCTCTGATCATCCTCGTGGCCCTTCTCTGGACACCTCCAGCACCTCCAGATCCCTCTTGTAATAGGGGCTCCAGAACTGGACGCAGTACTCCAGGTGGGGTCTCACCAGAGCTGAGTAGAGGGGGAGAATCACCTCCCTTGACCTGCTGGCCACACTTCTCCTGATGCAGCCCAGGATCTGATTGGCTTTCCGGGCTGCAAGTGCACATTGAGAGCTCATGTTGAGCTTCTCGTCCACCAGCACCCCCAAGTCTCTCTCCTCTGGGCTGCTCCCCAGCCAGTCACTGCCCAGCCTGTATTTGTGCCTGGGATTGCCTCGACCCAGATGCAGGACCCTGCACTTGGTCTTGTTGAAGCTCATGAGGTTGGCCTGTGCCCACCTCTCCAGCCTGTCAAGGTCCCTCTGGATGGCATCCCTTCCCTCCAGCGTGTCTGCTGCACCACACAGCTTGGTGTCATCAGCAAACTTGCTGAGGGTGCACTCAATGCCACTGTCCATGTCACCCACAAAGATGTTGAACAAGACTGGTCCCAGGACTGATCCCTGAGGGACTCCGCTTGTCCCTGGCCTCCACTGGGACATGGACCCATGACAGCCACTCTTTGGGTGCGGCCATCAAGCCAGTTCCTTATCCATCTGGGTCCATCCATCAAACCCGTGTGTCACCAGCTTGGAGACCAGGATGTGGTGTGGGACAGTGTCAAAGGCTTTGCTCAGGTCCAGGTAAACGACATCAGTTGCTCGCCCCTCATCTATTAATGCTGTCACCTGTTCATAGAAGGCCACCAGGTTTGTCAGGCAGGATTTGCCCTTGGCAAAGCCATGCTGACTGCTCCCAATCACCTCTTCACTACTCTTCTGAGTCAGTAGTGCCTCCAGGAGGATCTGCTCCATGATCTTCCGGGCACAGAGGTGAGACTGACCGGCCTGTAGTTCCCTGGTTCCTCCTTCTTACCCTTTTTGAAAATGGGAGCAATATTTGCCCTTTTCCAATCTGTGGGGACTTCCCCAGTCTGCCAGGACTTTTGGAATATAATAGAGAGGGGCTTAGCAACCTCATCTGCCAGTTCTCTCAGCACCCGTGGGTGTATCCCGTCGGGTCCCATGGACTTGAACACTTTCAGGTTCTTCAGGTGATCACGAACCTGAGCTTCACTTATGAAGGGCAGTTCTTCCTCCCCATCCCTGGCATCATCTGCCATGACTCCAGGAGTGTGGCTGGAGGCCCTTGCAGTGAAGACTGAGGTAAAGAAGTTATTGAGTAGATGTGTTCAATCTCACGGAACGTTAGGGGTTGGAAGGGATGCCAAAGATCATTCAGTCCAACCCCTATGCCAAAGCAGGATCACCTAAGACAGGGCACACAAATGCATCCAGAAGAGTTTTGAATGTCTCTAGAGAAGGAGACTCCACAATTTCTCTGGGCAGCCTGTCACAGTGCTCTGTCCCCCTCACCATACTGAAGTGTCTCCTCATGTTGAGGTGGAACCTCCTGTGCTCCAGCTTGCATCCACTGTTCCTTGTCTATCACTGGGCACCACTGAAAGAGCCTGGCACCTTCATCTTGACAACCACCCCTCAAATATTTATAGATGTTGGTAAGATTCCCTCTCAGCCTTCTCTTCTCATGAACAAAGGGCCTGCAGCCAGGAGAAAAGAGACATCCTTCATCACTGTCATTCAGTTAGCATGGCCAGTGCAGGACAAGAAGTGCAGAAAGCTAAGCAGGGAGTTCCCTCTTCACAAGGTTTGCCCAGGCTGGGAATCAAAATCCCACCAGTCCTAGCACAAGTAATAGCCCTCTCACTTTCTGCACTCTTCTGTTTTATCTCACATGCCATTTCCATTTCCCTGTGTCAGAGGATTAAATCCCACATGTGCTAAATTTAATAGCTTTGTTCTTCCCCCCCCCCAACTTTGTGAAGAGCTCCTCTGGGCATCTGAGTTGCAAATCAATTCCTGTGAAATAATTTTAATTTCTCTGCATTTATCATGGAATAAATGAAGCAGGATTTGTCTCATTTTTCTCATACACACAGCAATTAGACAATCATGAAACTTCATTGAGGAGATTTTCCCCACATTTCATCCCAATATATACAGATGTCATATCTAGGCATAACTGACTTGAGTTTTCAGAAGTGATCCACTGAGAGGTTAAATAATTCTGGTGCTTAATAAATCTAAACAACATGTAGTAATAGGCAAAAATATTTCTGTAGTCTTTCTTCATAGAATCATAGAATCCTTGTAGTGCCTCCTTGTAGTGCCCAGGTGGCCAAGAAGGCCAATGGCATCCTGGTCTGCATCAGCAATAGTGTGGCCAGCAGGAGCAGGGAAGTCATTCTGCCCTGGACTCAGCACTGGTTAGGCCACACCTTGAGTCCTGTGTCCAGTTCTGGGCTCCTCAATTTAAGCAGGACGTTGAGACACTTGAACGTGTCCAGAGAAGGGCAACGAGGCTGGGGAGGGGTCTGGAGCACAGCCCTGTGAGGAGAGGCTGAGGGAGCTGGGGTTGCTTAGCCTGGAGAAGAGGAGGCTCAGGGAGACCTTATTGCTGTCTACAACTACCTGAAGGGAGGTTGTAGCCAGCTGGGGGTTGGTCTCTTCTCCCAGGCAACCAGCACCAGAACAAGAGGACACAGTCTCAAGCTGTGCCAGGGGAAGTTTAGGCTCGAGGTGAGGAGAAAGTTCTTCACAGAGAGAGTTGTTGGCCCTTGGAATGTGTCACCCAGGGAGGTGGTGGAGTCCCCATCCCTGGAGGTGTTCAAGAGGTGACTGGACGTGGCACTTGGTGCCATGGTTTAGTAGTCATGAGGTCTTGGGTGATAGGTTGGACTTGATGATCTTTGAGATCTTTTCTAACCTTATTGATTCTATGATTCTATGATCAGATTGCTCAGAGCCTTGTCAAGCCTCACCTTGAATATCTTCAAGGATGGGGTCTCAGCTACATCCCTGGGCAACCTGTTCCAGTTTTCCACCACCCTTATGGCAAGGAGTTTTTCCTAACATCCATATAAGTCTCCTCTTCTCTTATTTCAAACCATTGCACCTTGTCCTGTCACAACAGGCCGTTGGAAACAGTCCCTCTCCAGTGGCAGCATCACCTCTCTCCACCCAGTGGCCATGCTGCTTTTAATGCGGCTTCGGATGCCATTGGCATGGGCTGCAAAGCACACACTGTTGTCTCATGTCCAGCTTCTCATCCACCAGGACCTCCAAGTCCTTTTCTGCAGGGCTTCTCTCAATCTCATCATCCCCCAGGCTGGATTGATATCCAGAATTACCACAACCTATGCACACTTTGTCTTACTGAACCTCATCAGATTCTCCTCAGCTCAGAGACACCTCTCAACTAGACCCAGCCTTCAACACTCCCAGCAAGGAGGCATCCACAACCCTCCCTGGGCAGCCTATTCCAGAGTCTCACCACCCCTGTACTGAAGAACTTCTTCCTGAGATCCAGTCTAAAGCTATTCTTCCTCAGTTTCATATCATTCCCCTTTGTCCTATTTCTAGGCACATTCATTTTTATGTAGGAACCATTTTCTTAGCCATACTTTGGATCTTACAGAATAACATAGATGTTGGTCTACCATCAGATTCAGGAGCCCAACACTCTAAGATGTTGTTTTATGCAGCTAGCATTACAGTAAGACTGTAAGATGTGAACATTATACTTGTTTACACATGGTAAATGACATGTTATAGGCCAAGAACTGCTGACTGTGATCACAGAATCACAGAATTATTGAGGCTGGAAAAGACCTCTGAGACTATCAAGTCCAGCCTATGACCTAACACCACCACATCAGCTAAACCCTGCCACCAAATGACACATCCAAGCTTTTCTTAAAAGCTTCCAGTGCTGGCAACTCCACCCCCCCCCCGGGCAGCCCATCCCAGTGCCTAATCAGCCTCTCTGTGAGGAAGTGCTTCCTTTATTATGTTTAAGTTAGCATTGTTAGCATGCCTAAAAGGAAGTGGTGTGGCCAGCTAGCTTGTTCTAAGTAGCCTGTCAAACAAGCAGCAGATATCTGGTACAGAATACAGAATTAAGCAGGTTGGAAAAGACCTTTGAGATCATCGAATCCAACCTATCACCCAACACCATCTAATCAACTAAACCATGGCACCAAGTGCCTCATCTTTTAAACACCCCCAGTGATGGTGACTCCACCACCTCCCTGGGCAGCACATGGCCAATCTCGTCCTGGGAAGAGTTTTTTCCTAACATCCAGCCTAAACCTCCCCTGGCCTGTCAAACAAGCAACAGATATCTAGTGCCAGCTGCCAAAGTCACAATCAAAGAAACAGGGAATGGTATCATCTGTTGTAACTGTAATTCTAATCAATACCAAACCACTGGCTCCAGAGCTATGATAATTTCACCTATCAAAGGATTGAGGGAGTTGGGGCTGTTCAGTCTGCCGAAGAGAAGCCTCTGAGGAGACCTTATTGTGGCCTTCCAGTATCTGAAGGGGGCTACAAGAAAGCTGAGGAGGGACTTTTGAGGGTGTCAGGGAGTGATAGGACTGGGGAGAATGGGACAAAACTAGAAATGGGGAGATTCAGATTGGATGTTAGGAAGAAATTCTTCCCCATGAGGGTGGTGAGACACTGGCACAGGTTGCCAGTGGTTTTTGCAGCCAGGCTGGATGTGGCTGTGAGCAACCTGCTGTAGTGTGAGGTGTCCCTGCCCATGGCAGAGGGGTAGGAACTGGATCATCCTTGAGGTCCCTTCCAATCCTGACAATTCTATGATTCTATGACATGATTCCTATGTATTAAGATATTTGTACATATATGAAGAGAGGTGGTGAGTTCTGAGCATTCTGAACCCTTTAGGCCATCCTGTGAAATCAAATCATGCCTTTTGTCAGCAATTAGCAAATTACCTCCCCTTGTCAGCATGTATCTGTGTATAACTGCTTTCCTCCATCATCAAAAGAAGTCAAAGGTCTTAAATTAACACATGGCATCCTGAGGTTGTCAGAACAGCTGTTAGGAGAGGTCAGAGCTTCTCCTGCATCTTTGCAAGGAGGCAGCGTGTGTGCCGTTACCTCTTGTCCTTTGCGGCAAGTTCAAGTTCTAGGGGAATCTGAAAACCCTGAACCACTGTTGCTCACAGAGGTATTTTAGTATGTGCAGGAAGTTCTGGCTGTTGCCCTCTGTGACTCATCTTTGAAGAAGCCATGTTTTGCTCGCAGACAGTTAATGCTCAGGTGTCAGGAAGTACCCAGGCTGGGAGCAGCCTCTCAATGTAGAGTCACCTTTCCCACAAATGTTAGATATTCGCAACAAATTTCATGGAAGGGCTAAAGCAGAGCATTAGCCAGGCAGGCACTCTGCTCTGGGGAACTGACAACTAAGCAAGATGGTAACTAAAAAGGCAGTAGGATAACCCACATTAGAGAGAAAGCCTGAAAACCGTGGCTGCTTTTACAGTCTTCCCAGTGGCCATGGGTGTGTTAGAAAATACATCTGGAAAAGGAATTTTCTCTTTCACTCAAAGGGTTTCTGCAGCCAGAGAAATCAGATAGAAATACCTTTAATCACAACAGAGAAAGGAAAATAGTGACCTTAGTAAGAAAGAAAGGGCCAGATTCTGGTCTGGTATAAATCAGATGTTGGATGCCTGGCCTGGGGCATCCTGCGTCACACGGGAGATCTGGCACGGCGTGGAGCTTTCTCCCGTATTCCCACTGCATTTGCAGGCAACCTCAGCTGCAGGTCTGTGGGGTGTTTTAGTCCAGAGTCCAAGCCTTTGAATGCTGAAGGCATCCTAGGCTGAAGCAAACTGCATTTTCAAATGCAATAGCCACAGCTAAACTTCTTTTTTTACTAGCTACAGCCAGGGTGAGGTCCCTTCCCACCCTAACAACTCTGTGATTCCATGTCCCCCTGCCAGCACAGCATAAATGACAGTAAAAGCTAAACATTATCTGTGGAGGTGGAAGGGAGCAGAAATCCTGTGCCAGAAACCCACTCCTCTTGATTTCTTTGATTTCACCTTCACAAAGATGGCAAAAAAATGAAGACAACTATTTTTCCTTTTACACCAAGTGGTCGTGGTCTGATTGCAGCAGTCTGAAGAAACAATAATTGCTTTCAATAATTAATTCCTCCTGACTACAGCAATGTTGTTGCTGCACACTCTTCCTAAGGCCTTGTTAAAAAGGAACTTTATGCCAGGAGTGCATAAGCAGTGATGTTACTTTAGGGAGCAGAAGTCCCCTAACATACTGTTGGTTTGGGAAAGGCTTTTTTTCCCCTTTTGTTTTGTTGCCCCCAGGCTACAACAATTTCATTTTATATTCTCCCACGTTGCCTCAGGATGACCCTGAGATTCTCTCAGACTTATAAAACAAAGTGGGGGGGGGGAGGGAAGGGAAAATAAAAGAAAAAGGAAAGCTAGTGAATGTGCTGTTTTGACAGCAGAGAGAGATCCACAGAATTAAAAGCTATGGTTCCTACCAAGTTGATAAAAATTTTCCTAAATATTTAAATACACTTCCAAAAAAAAATCTGTTGAAGCACTGGAAAAATTCAAGTGAGAAGAGAAAGAAAAAACATTCTGTGAGGAGTTTCTTTTATCTTTTTTATCTCTCTCTCTCTCTCTTCTTTTATGGGATTGGATTCATCTTTCTACATATTGGGCTTGGAGCACAGCCCTGTGAGGAGAGGCTGAGGGAGCTGGGGTTGCTTAGCCTGGAGAAGAGGAGGCTCAGGGGAGACCTTCTTGCTCTCTACAACTCCCTGAAGGGAGGCTGTAGCCAGGTGGGGGTTGGTCTTTTCTCCCAGGCAACCAGCACCAGAACAAGAGGACACAGTCTCAAGCTGCACCAGGGGAGGTTTAAGCTGCATATTAGGAAGAAATCCTTCCCAGCAAGAGAGATTGGCCATTGGGATGTGCTGCCCAGGGAGGTGGTGGAGTCACCATCCCTGGAGGTGTTTAGGAAGAGACTGGATGAGGCACTTGGTGCCATGGGTTGGTTGATTAGATGGTGTTGGGTGATAGGTTGGACTTGATGATCTCAAAGGTCTCTTCCAACCTGGATTATTCTATTCTATTCTATTCTATTCTATTCTATTCTATTCTATTCTATTCTATTCCATTCCATTCCATTCCATTCCATTCCATTCCATTCTATCCTATTCCATTCCATTCCATTCCATTCCATTCCATTCCATTCCATTCCATTCCATTCCATTCCATGCTATGCTATGCTATGCTATTGTATCCTATATTGCTGCCTCAGCAGAGTAAGTACAGAAAGAAAAGCAGCTTCCCATTATGAATGTGGTAACATCTTGGTTGGAGGTTTTGTGGTACTCACACTGATACCCATCTTGCATGGCCTGCCATAGGTCTCCCAACTATCGCCTCCTTTTAGAGGTGATACTGTTTCTTACATGAGCTCTGTCAAATTCATATCAGGGGCTTAGCCCATCTCAGAATCACAGAATGACAGAAACATTTGAGTTGGAAAGGACCCTCAGGACCACCAAGTCCAGCCCAGAACAGTACCCTACACGCTTCACCCCTAAACCATATCCCCAAGCATCACATCCAAACCACTTTTGAACACATCCTTGGCTGGTGACTCAACCACCTCCCTGAGCAGCACATCCCAATGCCTGACCACTCTTTCCATGAATATTTTTTTTCCTATCTCATATCAAAATGATTTTTCTATCACTCCCTCAGCTGCCTTGCACCTTGACTGCATTACAGTCTGTGTTTTTCATCTGTGCAGAATCCACTTCTTAAATCTGCTGTAATATCTGAGTTTTATTCTTAGTGCTGCTCCTCTAAAATTGGTCTGACAT
Organism: Colaptes auratus; assembly: GCA_015227895.2. Classification (NCBI taxonomy): domain Eukaryota; kingdom Metazoa; phylum Chordata; class Aves; order Piciformes; family Picidae; genus Colaptes; species Colaptes auratus. The sequence goes on along the minus strand of CM037646.1, from coordinate 48,651,170 downwards.
GTCCCTTAGTATTCACATATATTCCACATGAACTCCATGCAGGTCCAGAACTTGACCTTGTGTGACTCCACTGGTCCCTTGGTGATCAGATTCCTGCCGTATAGATTAGAATAAAAGCAAACCTAGACCAGATGTTTTTACTATTAGGGAGATTAGCCCAAAACCTAAATTAGGAAAACATACTGGATCTGATTTACTATCAGTGTATGATCTGTTGCTGCACAGGGAGCAATGGAGAGTAGAAGAGAGGCAAATGGCAATTTATTAATGTGGGCATGGGAGTTCCATACTCTCACCCCTGACTGCTCTAAAAATGCTGAACAGAGGGCCCCAGTCTGGTGATGAAAGTTGGGTTTGACAGTAAAAGCTCAGTAAAAACAACATGAAATAATTTTGGAAGTGGTGCATGAGAGAGTCCTGGCGGAAATACTCAGCCCCACAAGAGTTGTTTGTCTACAGGGATAGAAACAGATAGAATTTCAAACTTTGCCTTGAGCATTCCAATGGCATCCTGGCCTGGATCAGCAATAGTGTGGCCAGCAGGAGCAGGGAAGTCATTCTGCCCTGTGCTCAGCACTGGTTAGGCCACACCTTGAGTCCTATGCCCAGTTCTGGGCCCCTCAGTTGAGGAAAGATGTTGAGTTGCTGGAAGGTGTCCAGAGAAGGGCAACAAAGCTGGGGAGGGGAGTGGAGCACAGCCCTGTGAGGAGAGGCTGAGGGAGCTGGGGTTGCTTATCCCGAAGAAGAGGATGCTCAGGGGAGAGCTTATTGCTCTCTACAACTACCTGAGGGGAGGTTGTAGGCAGGTGGGAGCTGGTCTCTTCTCCCAGGCAGCCAGCACCAGAACAAGAGGACACAGTCTCAAGCTGTGCCAGGGGAGGTTTAGGCTGGAGGTGAGGAAGAAATTCTTCCCAGCAAGAGAGATTGGCCATTGGAATGTGCTGCTGTCCCTCGAAGTGTTTCATAAGAGCCTGGATGAGGCCCTTGGTGCCAGGGTTTAGTTGATTAGATGGTGTCAGGGGATAGGTTGGACTCGATGATCTGAAAGGTCTTTTCCAACCTGGTTAATTCTGTATTTCCTTGGAAAGATTCCTTTTTCTGAAGTATTGTGGTAAGTCCCCAGGCAGTGACATCCATAGCATTATGTTCTTGGTTAATATGACCCTTCTTTCACGCTCTGTGAATTGTGTTTGTGAAGAGAAATTGTCTGAAGCCATAAACTTTTCATTTAGCCCAAACAAATTACAACATGGAAAGTTCATGCTCTGAGACATGCAGAGCTTCAGGCATATGGAAATTTGTGTCCCAACCTGCATGTTGAAAAACCCTTACATTCATGTAGCAAATGCAATAAAGGATTCCCAAGATGTTTCCATAATCATAGCATCACAGAATGTTTGAGGTTGGAAGGGACCTCCAGAGATCATCCAGTCCAACCCCTGCCAAAAGCAGGATCACCCAGGGCAGGCCACACAGGAATGCATCCAGGAGGGTTTGGAAAGTCTCCAGAGAAGGAGACTCCACAGCTCTCTGGGCAGCCTGGTCCAGGGCTCTGGCACCCTCACTGTAAAGAAGTTTCTCCTCATGTTGAGCTGAAACCTTTTCTGTTCAATTTTGCATCCATTCTTTGTTGTCTTATGTCTGTGCACCACCCCAACGAGCTTGGCCCTCTCCACTTGACACCCACCCCTCAAATATTTATTTATAGACATTGATCAGATCCCCTCTCAGTCTTCTCCAGACTAAACAGCCCCAAGGCTCTGAGTGTCTCTTCGTAGGGGAGATGCTCAAGTCCCCTGAATCAAGCTCCCCAGAATTCAGTGGAAAAGGGGAAAGGTCATCATTAGAGTTCTTCAAAGATTTTTCAGCCAAATGCTTTATTCACCAAAAATGTAGATTTTAGGTGGCCTGACACTGTGGATTCGAGCTCAGTGCTGAACACTCTCTGTGTGTAGGAGAAATTGCTTTCAAATAAGAAGTTGCAATTTAAAGACAAATATCTTTTCAACACGAAATGAAGCTGTCGTTGATTCTTGAACACAATTAGTTTGGGGAATTTTTATGGCATCAGGAAAATGACCAAAACAAAACAAAGAAAGGGAAAAAGGGAAAAAAGGCAAATGTTTATAAAACATTCTTTTAATTCACTTTGGTGAGTGAAGCAAACAAAGAAAACAATCCAGCCATGTGCTCTAAACATCTCTGCTTTGTGCATAAGTGAACTGAAGGCTTAAGTGACTTTGTGACGTGACCAGTGGGGGCAAAGTGAAAGGTAAAATATTGGTAATCAGCTGGTTGGTTTCCTTGTTGGTTTCCTGTTGACTCAGGAAGCTCTACATCCTTCACAGCAAACAGAATTGGATCTTGAATAGTTAGCTTGCCCTTTTTTTTTCACTTTAGGGCACAGCAGTATCATTTTCTGTCAGTGTTAAGTGGCTGCTGAATCATGCCTTTGATTACAGCAGTGGCACAAGCTGTCCACATCTCAAGCAAATCACTGCTGTATTCATCATCACTCCAGTATAGAGGTAGCACAGACCCATTTCTACTCCAACCAACCAGTCTTATTTCTCTGGTATCTGGGTTAAAGAGCTGATCACAATAAGAGCTGCCAGCTAGCAGCAATGTTTATAGCAAATACTCCAAGGTAAATTCATAATGTACACTTAAGGACTCTGCAGCTGCTGCTTAAAATCTGTCCTAGAGCAGTTGGGGAATATTCTCTCAGGAGTACATACTCTGAAAGTATGCTAAGTACTCCCAAATGCTACTTCTGATGGGAATGTGCTTGAGAGAAAATGAAACAAAAACCAAAACAAACAAACAAAACACTAAATGGAGGCTTCTGCTCTGCAGTTTTGTCTCCACTTTGTGGTCATCTGCTTACACACACCTGTATTGAATCATAGAATTGTCAGGGTTGGAAGAGACCTCAGGAATCAGCCAGTTCCAACCCCCCTGCCACGGGCAAGGACACCTCACACTGCAGCAGGTTGCTCACAGCCACAGCCAGCCTGGCTGCAAACACCTCCAGGCAGGAGGCTTCCACCACCTCCCTGGGCAACCTGTGCCAGTCTCTCACCACCCTCATGGCGAAGTGCTTCTTCCTAATATCCAATCTGAATCTACTCATTTCTTTTATTTTTCCATCTCCCCCCAGTCCTATCACTCCCTGACACCCTAAATAGTCCCTCCCCAGCTTTCTTGTAGCCCCCTTCAGATACTGGAAGGCCACAGTGAGGGACCTGGGGGTGCTGATTGACAGCTGCCTAAACATGAGCCAGCAGTGTGCCCAGGTGGCCAAGAAGGCCAAGGGCATCCTGACCTGCATTAGGAATAGTGTGGCCAGCAGGAGCAGGGAAGTCATTGTGCCCCTGGACTCTGCCCTGCTTAGGCTACACCTTGAGTCCTGTGTCCAGTTCTGGGCCCCTCAGTTTAGGAAGGACATTGAGACACTTGAACGTGTCCAGAGAAGGGCAACAAGGCTGGGGAGAGGCCTTGAGCACAGCCCTGTGAGGAGAGGCTTAGGGAGCTGGGGTTGTTTAGCCTGGAGAAGAGGAGGCTCAGGGGAGACCTCCTTGCTCTCGACAACTACCTGAAGGGTGGTTGTAGCCAGGAAGGGGTTGGTCTCTTCTCCCAGGCAACCAGCACCAGAACAAGAGGACACAGTCTCAACCTGCACCAGGGGAAGTTTAGGCTGGAGGTGAGGAGAAAGTTCTTCACCGAGAGAGTCATTTGCCATTGGAATGTGCTGCCCAGGGAGGTGGTGGAGTCACCGTCCCTGGAGGTGTTCAAGAGGGGACTGGTCGTGGCACTTGGTGCCATGGTCTAGTCATGAGGTCTGTGGTGACAGGTTGGACTCGATGATCTTTGAGGTCTCTTCCAACCTTGGTGATACTGTGATACTGTGAATTTGAAGAATCACAAGGAAAGAAAAGAACCCTAAATGTCAGCTGTGAGCAATATGTAAGCATAAACACCAGAAAGATTTTTGCCATTTGCAAAGATGCAGCAGTGTTTCAAAAACACAAATAAGTACACTGGAGGCTTGAAGAGTGGGAGAGTGTGCTTAAGGAGATGCTGCCTGTCCACTGAAAATAAGCTAAGGGGTGATGCAGTTTCTTCCTGTGCAAACTGGCTGTTGTCACTGCTTCCATCCACTGCTCTGCAGCTTTGCCTTTGCCCACCTCTGGAAGTTTAAACAAGGATTAGCCACAGCAGCAGAAAGGAGCTTTTTCGCTGTTATTGCTGGCTGCTGGTATTTTAAGGGAAGATTCCAACTGATACTTCTCAGCTGAGAGACTCAAATTAAGGAGATTTGCTGACTGTTAAAGTTCCATTTCCACATCAGAGGGAGAAGCAGTGTGACACGCTCTGCATCACAGCAGTGCAGTTTTGGCCAGGCTCCAAGTGAGCAAGGGCTGACTTAGATCTCAGTGGGTGGTGGACATTATGCAGTTTGGGGAGGCTATTTAAAACTAGCATGTGAACTAGTTCTATCACAGAGGAGAAAGTACAGGTAGTAAAGTCACCCTGTGACATCTGCCCTCCTGCTGCAGGTTAAGGCAGAGAAAGGGAGCTGTCTGCAGCACAGAGCTGCTCACAAGGGGGAAATCAAACAAAACAAATTGGAGATAATTTGCTGTTGTTAAAATCAGGGCTGTCACACCACGAATTCCTGTGAAGTGGGAGCTGTAAAGGGCTTCTGCTGTGACTAAGCACTTGGCAAAACAATCAGATCTCTGCAGACCATGCCAGAAGGATTATTCCTACTCGTTACACTGATTGAAGATATCAAGTAGGACAGACAGTCCTGAGCATGATGAACGCTTCTAGTTAAAAGGAAGCCTCCAAGTCGAATTTGCATTTGATTGCCAGTTTGAGAGGAAAAGAAAGTTTGACACAACTTGTGGCAGGTGAAACGTTTTTAAATCCAAAAGCTTATTGTGCCTAGAATTGTCCAGTATGGACCTTCTCTGCTATTTACTTCAGAGGAAAACAGCCACACGTGGCCTGAAGTGCTTTAAATGTTGTCAAACATGCAGCACGGGAAGGCTGCCTGGCCCCGGGAAGGTTGCCTGGCCCCAGAAAGCTGCATGGCTGGAAAAGAGGAGACTCCCGGGAGACCTAATAGCAACCTTCCAGTACGTGAAGGGGGCCTGCAAGAAGGGTGGAGAGAGACTGTTTACAAAGGCCTGTAGTGATAGGATGAGGGGCAATGGCTTCAAACTAGAGAAGGGCTGATTTAGATTGGTTGTTAGGAATAAGTTCCTTACCATAAGGGTGGTGGAACACTGGAACAGGTTGCCCAGCGAGGTGGCTGAGGATCCATCCCTGGAGATATTCAAGGTGAAGCTGAACAGGGCTCTGGGCAACCTGATCTAGTTGAGGATGTCCCTGCTCACTGCAGAGGGGGTTGGACTGGATGACCTTTGGTGGTCCCTTCCAACCCAGACCTTTCTATGATTCTATGATTCTAAGATATAGGCCAGGAAGGTTACTGGTGAAGATCACAAGCAAATATTTCTTACTCCAGTTGCCACAGAACATTTAAAAGACACAAACCACTCAAGGGAACTCAGAGAACAAAAAAATAAGCATTGTCAATGTGTGGTAATATCCTCTAACAGGTGCTACATATATTTTGTTTTTAATTTACTGTGAATTTACTGTGAAGTAACCCCTACAAGAAAGCTGGGGAGGGACTTTTGAGGGTGTCAGGTAATGATAGGGCTATGGGGAATGAAGCAAAATAAGAAGTGGGTAGATTCAGATTGGATGTTAGGAAGAATTCTTCCCCATGAGGGTAGTGAGAGACTGGCACAGGTTGCCCAGGGAGGTGGTGGAAGCCTCATGCCTGGAGGTTTTTCAGCCAGGCTGGATGTGGCTGTGAGTAATCTGCTGTAGTGTGAGGTGTCCCTGCCCATGGCAGGGGGCTTGGAGCTGGCTGATCCTTGAGGTCCCTTCCAACCCTGACAATTCTGTTAACTGAGATAATACAGCAGCTACACAGTAACAAAACTGATATTGTAGAACTAACTGCTGATTACAGCTGATATTAACAATTAAGAGGAAACCTTTTGTTACACTTTTACATCATTCAGCTAAGAGCAGCAACACTCTTTTCTTATCAGTACTTCCCAGAGTCATAACATTATTAATTATAGAATTGTTGCCAAGTTGTCACTCCTCTTTTCTTTTTTTTTTATTTTAATCAAGCTCAAGGACTGTAGGTGACAACTGAAACATTTACTGGAAGCAAGCATTACCTCAGAGCAATTGGAGATGAGGAAATCAGATGTGGGGGCAAATTGATTTAATAATTAATTACTGGTGTGGACACCGGTGAGCTAATACAAAGTACAGCAAACTACAAGGAACGAGCCCCAATAATATATAGGTTCTTGCAAGGAAATGTCTTGGAGCAGACACATTTTCTGTTTGAGGATAACAGGTACTAGGTGATAGTGGTAGAAATAACAGCAGTGCTCCAGAGCAGCCCTGAAAAAAAGGACCCGGGAGTGTTGGGGGACGAGAAGCTCAACTTGAGGCACCAGTGAGCACTTGCAGCCCAGAGAGCCAACCAGAGCCTGGGCTGCATTAAGAGAAGCACAGCCAGCAGGGCCAGGGAGGGGATTCTCCCCCTCAACTCTACTCTGGTGAGACCCCACATGGAGCATTGTGTCCAATTCTGGAGCCCCTAGTACAGGAAGGATCTGCAGGTACTGGAAGGTGTCCAGAGAAGAGCCACGAGGATGATCAGAGGGCTGGAGCTCTTTTCCTATGAGAACAGACCCTTCCAGTATCTGAAGGGGGCTGAAGAAAGCTGGGAAGGGACTTTAGAGGGTGTCAGGGAGTGATAGGACTGGGCGGAATGGAACAAAACTAGAAATGGGGAGATTCAGATTGGATGTTAGGAAGAAGTTCTTCCCCATGAGGGTGGTGAGAGCCTGGCACAGGTTGCCCAGGGAGGTGGTGGCAGCCTCACCCCTGGAGGTGTTTGCAGCCAGGCTGGATGTGGCTGTGAGCAACCTGCTGTAGTGTGAGGTGTCCCTGCCCATGGCAGGGGGGTTGGAACTGGCTGATCCTTGAGGTCCCTTCCAACCCTAACAATTCTATGATTCTATGACTGTATGTTGCTAGCTACCATATGGACTGAGAGAGACCATAGCATTAATCTAGTGACTGATACCTATTTCAAAAGCACAGATATTGTAAAAAGCAGAATGCCAGTGGCAGTGCAAGCACAGGCCTGCATTTTCCTGCTGAAAATCTCAGCAAATGGTGTAAAAATTTAATGACTATCAATAAATACTTAAGCATAAACATGTGGCCAGTTATGAGGGAGCCCAGATTTAATTGCAGTCAACAACACAATGCAAACTCTCGGTGTGCAGAGATATCAGCTATCCCTAAACAGGGCAGATTATTGCTTAAGTAGGGAACAGGAGCTAAAAATCTATAGACCAGATGCTCCTCTCTGTGGTAACACAACAAAAATTCTGGAAGAGCAGGCCCTAGTATCTCAGAAGAGAAGACAGGACTGCTTGCTGCAACCAGCTTATCTGTGGATTCAAAATTTGACTTGCCTGTAGATTCCTAATTTGACTTGCTAGGAGCCTATATTTCCAGACTGGCAAGAGAAAGGAAGTGGAAAAGTCAACAGTACTCATCACCTTGGAAAGAAAGCAAGCTAGCAAGAATAGATCAAATGCACCAGTGCTGTCTGCTGAGTGTGAAGTAGCTGTATTTGCAAGGATAATCAGAGAGCTCTCTATGAAGACAGATTGGAGGGTTGGGTTGTTCAGTCTGGAGAAGAGAAGGCTCTAAGGAGACCTTATTGTGGCCTTCTAGTATCTGAAGGGGGCTACAAGAAAGCTGGGGAGGGACTTTTGAGGGTGTCAGGGAGTGATAGGACTGGAGGGAATGGAGCAAAACTAGAAATGGGTAGATTCAGATTGGATGTTAGGAAGAACTTCTTCCCCAGGAGGCTGGTGAGAGCCTGACACGGGTTGCCCAGGGAGGTGGTGGAAGCCTCATCCCTGGAGGTTTTGAAGGCCAGGCTGGATGTGGCTGTGAGCAACCTGCTGTGGTGTGAGGTGTCCCTGCCCATGGCAGGGGGGTGGAAACTGAATGATCGTTGAGATCCCTTCCAGCCCTAACAGTTCTATGATTCTATGATTCCATGATTCTATGATTCCATGATTCTATGATTCCATGATTCTATGATATGTTGGATGGTCAGCTGTAAGGAAAAAGAGAAGAGCTCTGCCAGACTGACTGCTGCTAAACATCCTGAAGGAGAATGAAAGAAACAAAAATGCAATGAGATGACATTCAGGAAGGTAATCAAGTATAGAACTGTATCTTGGAATACCACACTCTTTCAACCTTCCCTTGGATCAGTTCTGCAAAACTGGCACACAATAAAGACATCAAGTGTGGAAAATCATGTCTCAAACCCACTCAAACAAAAAGGGAGAGAGAGTACAAAAATGTGCAGAACAAACCTTGCTGAGAAATAGAGCAATGTGGGTTTCCAACCAGTTCCAGTGGTAGAGGAGATTACTTGACTTTTGAAAGATTTAGACTAAAGACACTTGTGATCACTCTGTGACTGACTGGTCAGAGGACAGGTTCTACATTGTTTATGGAGCTAACATTTCATCAGGATTTCTACTGAAGCTGCTGTCTAAGGCCTAAGCTGTGGAGCACTATCCAGAGATCATTAAGCACAACCAGATGTGCCACTTTTGGATGCAAAAATGGAACCTGCTTTAAATAGCTGAAAAATACCTTGGAACAATATGAAAAGTGGGAATTTGCCTGCTTTTTTTCCCCCCAGTGGGTCTAATAAAAGATAATCTGACCTACCTTGATAGTATCTCGATATTAGAAGCATAGAACTGTCAAAAGATAAACTGAGATCTAGATGAATATTTCTTATGCCAAATAATCTGAGAATTTCTATTAATAGTGATTATTTGAATTGTTCTTCAGGCAGCACAAGCCTGCTCCTAATGAACAGATAAAAGCAAAATGATAACCTTCAGTGCAGTAAGAGTACTCCTAGATACAGCTAAATTGTTCCAGCATAAAAAAAATCCTCAGGAGATAAAAACAGCCTCACAAATTTCATCTGATCTCTGTGGCCAAATTTCTGCCCATTTCCTTCCCTCCAAGGACAAGGAAATAGCAACATCAGGGAGAAGTTTATGTAGCCTACTGAATCCATATAACCACTGGACATTCAAACAGAGCATGCAAGATAAGTCATTGAATCACAGAATTGTCAGGGTTGGAAGGGACCTCAAGGATCAGCCAGTTCCAACCCCCCTGCCATGGGCAGGGAAACCTCACACTACAGCAGGTTGCTCACAGCCACATCCAGCCTGGCTGCAAACACCTCCAGGGGTGGGGCTTCTACCAGAGCAAAGTTATTGTGTCTGCAATAACATCAATTGGGACATGCTAACCATATCTACTGCCCTTGTACCTCTCCCTGAGAGGATGAAATGGCCAAATATTTATACAGGTCACATTTTACAGAATAGAGAATTAACCAGGTTGGAAAAGACCCCAGAGATTATCAAGTCCAACCTATCACCCAACACCATCTAATCAACTAAACCATGGCACCAAGTGCCTCATCCAGGCTCTTTTGAAACACCTACAGTGATGGTGACTCCACCACCTCCCTGGGCAGCGCATTCCAATGGCCAATCTCTCTTGCTGGGAAGAATTTCTTCCTCACCTCCAGCCTAAACCTTCCCTGGCACAGCTTGAGACTGTGTCCTCTTGTTCTGGTGCTGGTTGCCTGGGAGAAGAGACCAACCCCCACCTGGCTACAACCTCCCTTTTCTTTCTGTATTTGTGTTTTGCCCATTTTGAGAAGTAAAATATAAACATCCCGGGGGGGTGAATAGTAAACAATCTCTTCTCCCCATCACACCACGCAGTCAAAAGCCTCAATCACTTTAGCCTTATTTGCCAGGGCTGTGTATATGCATGCCTCAAATACATGGAGGGGCCTTTGTTTTACTCTATGGTGGAATTAAAAAGCAGGCAGTCTCTGTAATTACATTGTCCTTTGCAGTCTCTTTCGGGGTGTGGGGGGAGGGGGGGAAAGAAAAACAACAAAACAACAAGAAAAACACTGTGTTCAAATTTTCCCCCTGCTTTATTTGCACCCTATTAACAACTGTTACCAGAGCTTTAATTATGCCCCTGTGATTGCAGAGATGCGGCTGACTTGTGTCATTTTCCTCCCAGGGGATGCTTTATAATTACCAGCATCCATCGTGGCTGCCTGTAAGCTGATGCTTTTTTATTACCAGTTCAATAATCACTGCATCCTTGTGAACATCTGCTCTACAAGCCATGCATCGGAGGGCCCAGTGCCTGTCACTCGCTGCTCCCTTGCTGTGGCGACCCTTTTGCCCTCACCTCCAGTTTATATCTAATTTGCTTAGCAGAAGCTTCATCCAGATTGCCTCACAGGAACGCAATTAATGCTCCAGATTTGCAAACAAAGAAATCTCCCTCCCTTCTTTATTTTTTCCTCCTTCCCCACCCCCCCCCCCACCCCCACCCCTTTTTTTTTCCTGTTGGTCTTATTATCTTAATGTCACATCCCACAATTTGTATTCACAGCAGGGTGAATCAATATAAATCCAGAGCAAAACAAAAATATGTATTCTTGGGTTGGTTATCCAGCTTCACAATGAACAGTCTGGAAGTGGTAAGGATTACATCTTTTTTTCTCCTCCAGGAGCATCCATACAGCATTCTCCAGTAAAAGATGAACATGAAGGCTTTCTGTGTGCAATACGAGGTGTAGAAAACAAGGAGGTGTTTTCTGTGTGAGGACTGGAATGCCTCCTAAGCAAGAATTCTTCACTACAGGAATTTGAAAGGAGGGGAAATGATTACTTTTATAAAGAAATGATTGCTTGTGCTGGTTTGTATTTTCATGAGGGGGCCTACAACAAAGCTGGGGAGGGACTTTCTAGGGGGTCAGGGGGTGATAGGACTGGGGGGGTTGGAGCAAAACTAGAAATGGGTTGATTCTGATTTCATGTTAGGAAGAAGTTCTTCACCATAAGGGTGGTGAGAGACTAGCACAGGTTGCCCAGGGAGGTGGTGGAAGCCTCATCCCTGGAGGTGTTTGCAGCCAGGCTGGATGTGGCTGTGAGCAACCTGCTGTAGTGTAAGGAGTCCCTCTCCATGGCAGGGGGGTTGGAACTAGATGATCCTTGAGGTCCCTTCCAACCCTATCAATTCTATGATTTTTATGATTCTAAGGCATATTTATGCCTCCCTAGCAGCTACAGGACGTGTTATCAAGCCTTCAGGCTTGGCAAGGGACACAGAGGCATGCCCACCAGGACCAAGTTGCAGCCTTGGAGCCACTCTTCCTACTCAGAGGAAGGGCAATGAGTGATACTGCAATGCATCCCTAGGCTAATGATATTGATGTGCTTTCTACATCCCTCTGAAAGGCAGGATCATGGCTTGCTTTCTGATTTGAGTTAAGTTCCTCCAGGCAGGCACAAAATGAGCAAGAGTGGCAACCCCAGGCACAAATCCAGGCTGGGCAGTGACTGGCTGGAGAGCAGCCCTGAGGAGAGAGACTTGGGGCTGCTGTTGGATGAGAAGCTCACCAGGAGCTCTCAGTGTGCACTTGCAGCCCAGAAAGCCAATCAGAGCCTGGGCTGCATCAGGAGAAGTGTGGCCAGCAGGGCAAGGGAGGGGATTCTCCCCTCTACTCAGCTCTGGTGAGACCCCACCTGGAGTACTGCCTCCAGTCTGGAGCCCCTATTACAAGAGGGATCTGGAGGTGCTGGAAGGTGTCCAGAGAAGGGCCACAAGGATGAGCAGAGGGCTGGAGCACCTCTCCTATGAGGACAGACTGAAGGAGTTGGGGCTGTTCAGTCTGGAGAAGAGAAGGCTCCCAAGTGACCTCATTGTGGCCTTCCAGTATCTGAAGGGGGCCTACAAAAAGGCTGTGGAGGGACTTTTGAGGCTATCAGGTAGCGACAGGACTAGGGGGAATGGAATGAAGCTGGAGGTGGAGAGGTTCAGGCTAGATGTGAGGAAGAAGTTCTTCCCCATGAGAGTGGTGAAGCCCTGGAATGGGTTGTCCAGGGAGGTGGTTGAGGCCCTGTCCCTGGAGGTGCTTAAGCCCAGGCTGGATGAGGCTCTGGCCAGCCTGATCTAGTGTGGGGTGTCCCTGCCCATGGCAGGGGGGTTGGAACTAGATGATCCTTGTGGTCCCTTCCCACCCTGACTGATACTATGATACTATAGGTTGCCATCTCTGAGGATAAACCATATGTAGTATATGCTGGGTTTTAACAAATCTATTTCTTCCATGTTTTAGTGTAGTGCACCCTTCTAACAATCCCTGCAGCCCAGGATGTGGTTGGCTTTCTGGGCTTTAAGGGCACACTGCTGGCTCACATTGAGCTTCACATCTTGGTCATCAACCTTTGTCTTGAGTAGGTTTCCTCTCTCCCTGTCTCTGCTGGTTTCCAGAGCCAAAGCTGTGTCACTCAAAAAAAGACTCTCAACACTCTTTAAAAGTGCTCTATCCTTTCTTGTGTTGAGGCAAGCAGAAGCAAAGAGCTCTTCCCTGGGCAGTATTGCACCACTCAGCTGAACCTTTATAGCTTTCCGTGTTAAACAAGAAATATTGCATTAACTTATTTATTGGAGGACTCTGTGTGTGACATCTAACACTTTTTATGGACTGTAAAGTAACAGAGTTTAGTCAGCTACTTACTCTACCTGAGTAGTTTTCCATTCTGTGTTCTCAAGGATGAAACGTCCTCTAGTGCTTTAACGCCACCCTTAGATGCCACGCTCAGTACCTCCCTTGCAGGGCATGGACTGGGTTTTAGGCTTAACCCTCACCTTCTTATGCTTCCTCAGCTTCTGCCATTGTTGCTCCAAAATCTTGCCTCTGTGCAAGGCATGCTGAAAAGGGATTTATTTTTCCAAGAGCAGTAGCTTGTGATTATTTTGTCCTCCTCCTTATTGCTTGGGACTCCAAACAATAGAGTTCTTTATAATCTTTTAGTCTATCCTTCTGTACTGAGATGTTTTTACTGTGACTGTACCTGGGAGTCACATACACGAGGCCAGCTTTTCATGAAGACATAAATCTCAGTGGAGTCAGTTGGACATAAAGAACTTACTATTTGGCTAGATAAAATGACAACTTTAGGACCCAAAGAATAAATTAATGGTGATCAGCCATCTGTCTCAATTTCACCAAGCACTCGAAGTTCAGAAAGCTCTTTCTGAAAGACTATTGATAGATTTATAAATCCACATTTATTTATTTTTTTCCCATCAGAAATAAGAAACTGGAAAAAATATTCAGGACTGGAATCAGATTTCCCAGTATGGCAGAGAACTAGAATATCACAGAGGATCAGGGAGTATGATTAACTTCACAGGAGGTGTCAAGTAACTGAATATAGGTCTTAACAAACAGAAGCATATAGCTTTTAACTAATAGTTCAATTCTAAAATGAAAAAGATTAGTTTACTATTAATGGTTTATTATTACTATTAGTTTATCATTATTTACTAAAATAGCTAACCAAAAAAAACAACAACTTAGTTTATTTGGTCACTTGCAAACCTAGCCCAGTTAACTATACTTAAAGCAGTTTATGCTCCAGGGGACTGGGTACAGTAAAAGTGAGAAATCTCTAACTGCTCTTTTGGTATTTATTTTATGGAGCTGTTCTTAGGTCAGTTATGCAGCTTTCCTATGCTTCACATCTTCTACAGATAAAACAAAACAAAGACAAGTCTATTGTTCATAAGTACTCACAGTACTTCTGTATGACAGATGTGTTAATTGGTAAGAGTTTCACAGGCTCACAGGATGGCAGGGGTTGGAAGGGACCCAAAGAGATCACCAAGTCCAACCCCCCCTGCCAGAGCAGGACCATACAATCTAGCTCAGGTCACACAGGAACACATCCAGACAGGCTTCGAATGTCTCCAGAGAAGAAGACTCCACAACCTCTCTGGGCAGCCTGTTCCAGTGCTCTGGAACCCTTACAGTGAAGAAGTTCCTCCTCATGTTGAGGTGGAACCTCCTGTGCTGCAGCTTACATCCATTGCCCCTTGTTTTATCCCAGGAAACAAGTGAGTAGAGCCTGTCCCCTCCCTCCTGACCACCAACCCTCAGACATTTAGAAGCCCTCTCAGTCTTCTCTTTTCCAGACTAAAAAGCCCCAGGTCCCTCAGCCTCTCCTCCCGAGGCAGTGCTCCAGTCCCCTAATCATCCTCATAGCCCTCCGCTGGACCCTCTCCAGCAGATCCCTGTCCCTCTTAACTGGGGAGCCCAGAACGGAACTCAGTACTCAAGATGAGTTCTCACCAGGGCAGAGTAGAGGGGGAGGAGAACCTTCCTGGATCTGCTGGACACACTCTTCTTAATACACCCCAGGATCCCTTTGACTTGGCCACCAGAGCACATTGTTGTCCCATGCAGAACTTGTTACCCACCAGGACTCCCAGGTCCCTCTCCACAGGGCTGCTCCCCATGGGGGGGTTGTTTCTTCAGCCTTCAGTAGAGTTGTCTTGAAATTCTTCATAAGTTTCCAATAATTCTATTGATCTCTAATTTCTTGACAGCAGAGTAAGAAAAAAGTGACCTATTCTCAGACCAAAAAAATCAGTTCTATGTAAATAAATATTACTAAACACAGAATTATGGTTAAGACATAGATTTTGAAATCACTGGCTTGATGAATAGGGTTGGAAGGGACCTCAGGGATCAGCCAGTTCCACCCCCCCTGCCATGGGCAGGGACACCTCACGCTACAGCAGGTTGCTCACAGCCACATCCAGCCTGGCTGCAAAAACCTCCAGGCATGAGGCTTCCACCAACTCCCTGGGCAACCTGTACCAGTGTCTCAACATCCCCATGGGGAAGAACTTCTTCCTAACATCCAATCTGAATCTCCTCACTTTTAGTTTTGCTCCATTCCCCCCAGTCCTGTCACTCTCTGACACCCTCAAAAGTCCCTCCCCTGCTTTCTTAAGATACTGGAAGGCCACAATGAATAGGGATACAGAGGAACAGAATAAGAATTCCACAGTAAAATATATTTAGCTCCATAATAAAAGATAAAATGGATTGAATGTAAGATTAAGGGGGGGGAGAAAGCTTTTAGCACTGAAAAACTAGGCAGTGTGGTGTTGAACAGTGTGAGCAGTGATAACTGTTAGCCAAGGGAAAGACTGGAAGTTGCCAGGGAAAAATCATTCTCAGGATTTCACTGCAGAAAGTGTCTGATGGTAGAACATACAAAGTAAAGATGCCATGGGAAACAAAGTTTAGTAAACAAAATGAACTGCAGAAGGCAGAGAACTGTTTTGTAAATATTCTGTCACATCTTTTACCATGAGCAAGATGAAGCACAGAGATAGGACATCATTGTGTGCACAAAAGAGGGCTTAATAAGCAGAAAGATAATGCTAAGTAGAAGGCAGTAAAGACAAGGTAGTACAGGAAGCCAAAGCCTGGGGGGAGGTGTGTGGGGTGGTTTTAGGCTATGCCTTTAAAATTTAGTTACAGATTTGGAGCAAAAGAGTAGAAAAATCTAAATAGATCACTATTGGGTGCAAAAAGGAAAACTACAGATATTCTAAACAATTTCATTGGCTGTACCAAAACATTTTTTGCTGATCTTTTTCTGCTTGCTTCACTCAGGAGAGATTAATCTGCTTCTATCAGAGTATCACTAAGGTTGGAAGAGACCTCGAAGATCATCGAGTCCAACCTGTCACCACAGACCTCATGACCAGACCATGGCCCCAAGTGCCATGTCCAGTCCCCTCTTGAACACCTCCAGGGATGGTGACTCCACCACCTCCCTGGGCAGCACATTCCAGTGGCCAACAACTCTCTCTGTGAAGAACTTTCTCCTCACCTCAAGCCTAAACTCACCACCCTCCTACTGAAGAACTTCCTCCTAAGATCCGGTCTAACCCTGCTCTCCCTCAGCTTGAAGCCAATCCTCTTTGTCCTATTGCTAGACACCCTAATGAAAAGTCCCTCTCCAGTTTTCCTGTAGGATACCTTCAGGTACTGGAAGGCAGATATATTGTGTTACAATAGGTCTTAAAACCAGTGAAACTGGTGTGTCTTTAGCTGAAGCAACTCATTTAGAACTCTTTAGATCATTTAGACTCATTTAGATCACTTCTCCCAGGCAACCAGCACCAGAACAAGCACAGTCTCAAGCTGTGCCAGGGTAGGTTTAGGCTGGAGGTTAGGAAGAAATTCTTCCCAGAAAGAAGGGAAGGCTGCCCAGGGAGTTGGTGGAGTCACCATCACCAGAGGTGTTTAGGAAGAGACTGGATGAGGCACTTAGTGCCATGGTTTAGTTGATTAGATGGTGTTGGGTGATAGGTTGGACTTGATGGTCTCTGAGGTCTATTCCAACCTGGTTAATATTGTATTCTGTATGCTAAATGAGATTTATTTTCTGGCTGTTCAGAGCACCATTAATTAGGTACCAAAACCTAGACCAAAAAAGATATTTCTATGGCAGATTCTCAGGAGATTCTCAATGAAGTTCCCTAACAATTAGTATAGAATAGAAATGGAATGAATGGAATGGAATGGAATGGAATGGAATGGAATGGAATGGAATGGAGTGGAAAGAACCAGGTTGGCAAATACCTTTGAGATCATGGAGTCCAAACTACAGTTCAAAAACTGAAATGTGCAAAACCAGTCACATGAACTTATAAAACACCCTCAACATGAAGCTCTTCTATATTAAAGCACTAATATAAAACCAAACCCACAATAGATCTATTAAATGCCAAACAGCTTCACTGATATATTACAGAACAGGAACAGAGAAAACAACATAATGTGTCTTTTTTGAAAAATAAAAGATGATTTGGGAGAAGGAAGGGAAGAATTCAGGGAAGCAGAGATGAATTATGACTGGAACTTGGGAAATGAGAAAATTACACTGCAGTTGCTGAAAAAAAATTGGCCTCAGTCTCCATATTTTTTAGTGAGAGGAGAGTGTAAACTTTACTCTTATACTTTCACAATCCTTTCTATTTATTCTATTCCTTTCTTCTTCTTCTTCTTCTTCTTCTGCTTCTTCTTCTGCTTCTGCTTCTTCTTCTGCTTCTACTTCTGCTTCTTCTGCTTCTGCTTCTTCTGCTGCTGCTGCTGCTTCTGCTGCTTCTGCTTCTTCTGCTGCTGCTGCTGCTTCTGCTGCTTCTGCTTCTTCTGCTGCTGCTGCTGCTTCTGCTGCTTCTGCTTCTTCTGCTGCTGCTGCTGCTTCTGCTGCTTCTGCTTCTGCTGCTTCTCCTGCTTCTTCTGCTTCTGCTGCTTCTGCTTCTGCTGCTTCTTCTGCTGCTTCTTCTGCTGCTTCTTCTGCTTTTGCTTCTTCTTCTTCTGCTTCTTCTTCTGCTTCTTCTTCTTCTTCTTCTGCTTCTGCTTCTTCTGCTTCTTCTTCTTCTGCTTCCTTGTTGTTGTCATATTTTAATTGTGGAGAATAAAGGCCCTACACCATTTAAATCAGAAAAGTTTCTGCCAACACACTCAGGCAGAAATGTCCTCTCCTGTTGTTCTCCTCAGACTCAGGTGAATAGAGAAAATGTAAAGAAACCTCTAGTTCAAAATCTCCTTATATGTGTTTGCAACAAGGGGAGGCCTTAAACAATTCTTCTGCATTCATTTGTTCAATAGCAGAAGCCAATAGACTATGGCAGTGATTTTAAAATAGATTCAATGCTAAGCTTTGAATTAAAAGTTCTTATAATTAGGAGCTGATCAACTTAGGATCAATAATTAGGATCAACTTAGGATCGACTTTTCTGCACGTTTATTGAAACGTCCTTAGGTATTGTAGGAAGAAGTAATCTCATGACAAGAGGTTCCTTGGATTTTTGTTTCTGCTAAGAAGCAGATTTTTTGGGGTCACTTCTGTCTGAGTCCCCAGGAGCAGTACAGCTAGCTTTGCTCTTTTCTTTTTGTTTAGACGTTAGGTTTTTATCATAGAATCATGGAATCAACCAGGTTGGAAAAAAAACTCACAGATCAACTCCAACCTATTACCTAACACCAAATGACTAACTAAACCATGGCTCCAAGTGCCACATCCAAGCCTTTTTTGAACACCTCCAGGAATGGTGACACCACCACCTCCCTGGGCAGCACATTCCAATGGCCAGTTGCTCTTGCTGGGAAGAACTTTTCCCTCACCTCAAGCCTAAACCTCCCCTGGCATAGCTTGAGATGTGTCCTCTTGTTCTGTCACAGGTTGCCTGGGAGAAGAGACTAACCCCCACCTGTCTACCACATCCCTTCAGGTAGTTGTAGAGAGCAAGAAGGTCTCCCCTGAGCCTCCTCTTCTCCAGGCTAAGCAACCCCAGCTCCCTCAGCCCCTCCTCACAGGGCTGTGCTCCAGACCTCTTATTTAAATCAGCTTGCATGAGACCTAGCAATATCTGTCTGTGGCATATAAATGACTATCAAATAAATTCACACTTTAAGCTTGAACAAAAGGATAGGAACAAAGAATGCCAATTTTTAGGAAGAAAGATGCAGTTGTCTGATTTTTTTTTGGCAATACACAGTGGCCTCTCCTCTGAAATCACACACAAAAAAAGAAAAGAGAGTGTTCCTGCTTTCTGCATTCCCTGCGATGATGCAAACCAGGATTGTGTCTCCACTGAGCTAAATCCTGCATAAATCAGCCTTGAAAGGTTATAAATATAAGTCAACACTGAGAAAACCTAGACAATACTCAGTTGCTACCAGCTTCCAAGGGCTTGCATGTTTCTTTAGAGCCATCATTCACAATATCACAGTATATTAGAGGTTGGAAGAGACCTCTCAGTATATTAGAGGTTGGAAGAGACCTCACAGTATATTAGAGGTTGGAAGGGACCTCCAGAGATCATCCACTCCAACCCCACTGCCAGAGCAGCCTCACCCAGGGTAGTCAGCACAGGAATGCATCCAGGTGGGGTTGGAAAGTCTCCAGAGAAGGAGACTCCACAACCTCTCTGGGCAGCCTGCTCCAGGGCTCTGGCACCCTCACTGTCAAGAAGTTTCTCCTCATGTTGAACTGAAACCGTCTGTGTTCAAGCTTGTACCTGTTGTTTCTTGTCTTATTACTGTGCACCACCCAAAAGAGCTTGGCCCCCTCCACTTGACACCCTCCCCTCAGATATTGATCGACATTGATCAGATCCCCTCTCAGCCTTCTCCAGACTAAACAGCACCAGGGCTCTCAGTCTCTCTTCACAGGGGAGATGCTGAAGTCCCCTAATCATCCTTGTGGCTCTCCCTTGGACTCTTTCCAGCAGTCTCTCTTGAACTGTGGAGCCCAAAACTGGACACAGTATTCCAGGTGTGGTCTCAGCAGGGCAGGATAGAGAGAGAGGGAGAACCTCCCTAGACCTACTTTCCCAAGAAGCATTGGTAACCAGGCATTTGGGGAATAATGTTATGAGGTTTTTGATTTGCAAATATAAAACCCAGCAGAAAAAAAAAATTAATCAAAACCTGACCCTCAGTAAAGTGAAAAACTCTTAACTTTTGTTGTTGTTGTTCCTGCTGGTCATGTCTCTTTATTGCCTTTTGTTTAACTTACCACTAAAACTGATGGATGGTTGGAATATTCTGCATTTCTTTGGCCAAAAAAATGTGGCTTATTTGATTTGCCTATAAGAGTTGATGACAATTGAAGACATTTTTCTCAGAGGAGCCCTAGACTCTCTCTTATGATTTATATATATCTAGGATTATGTATACAAACCCAGGGTAGCTTTCCCCTAAACAGCAGTGCTCAGGTTTTCTGTGATCTATGAAAACTGGAGTTTCTCATGGCTTAGAACAAATGCAATTGGAAGGATCTCATGCTACAGCTTCAGGTAGACCAGCAGCCTTGAAATACGTTCTTCACTGCACTGGTTAGGCCACATCTTGAGTCCTGTGTCCAGTTCTGGGCTCCTCAGGTTAGGAAGGAGGTTGACTTGCTGGAATGTGTCCAGAGAAGGGCAAGGAAGTTGGTGAGGGGTTTGGAACACAAGCCAAAAAGAGGAGGCTCAGGGGTGACCTTATTGCTGTCTACAACTACCTGAAGGGAGGTTTTGGACAGGTCGGGGTTGGTCTCTTCTCCCAGGCAACCAGCACCAGAACAAGAGGACACAGTCTCAGGCTGTGCCAGGGGAGGTTCAGACTGGAGGTTAGGAAGAAGTTCTACACAGAGAGAGTGATTGGCCATTGGAACGGACTGCCTGGGAAGTTGGTGGACTCACCATCACTGGAGGTGTTCAGGAGGAGATTTCATAGGGTGCTTGGTGCCATGGTTTAGTTGATTAGGAGGTGTTGGATGATAGGTTGGACTCAATGATCTTGAAGTTCTCTTCCAACCAGGCTTATTCTGTTCTATTCTATTCTATTCTATTCTATTCTATTCTATTCTATTCTATTCTATTCTATTCTATTCTATTCTATTCTATCCTATCCTGTCCTGTCCTGTCCTATCCTATCCTATCCTATCCTATCCTATCCTATCCTATCCTATCCTATCCTATCCTATCCTATCCTATTCCAAAACCTCCAAAGCTGCTCCCATAGGTATTTTCCTGCAATTTTCTGTGGTCTTTGTTTTAGAAGGTGCTGAAGGAAAACAGAGCTACAAATAAGCTTTCCAGATTTGTGATGTAAAATGGGGAACAAATTTAGATACACCTTCCACTCTCAGAGATGCATTTTAATTTAAATGGGTTGACTAAAATAGCTGGCTCAGGCACACTCTAATTTGCAGTGTTTGGAATTCAACAGGCCCAGTCCCAGACCAAACATAGCAAAAAGAAAATGTGTAGATAGGGAGATATAGGTTTTAAAAGGAAAATAAATCAAAGATATTCCTGGCAGAGGGGAAATACGAATTATTACCCTTGTGGGTTTGGTTTTTTTCTCCTGGAACAATCCAAGTACCTCAATCAAAGTACATAAGTTACTTTTGACGTTAATTTACTGCCAAGCACCCAAGAAGAGTAAGTGTAAAGCAGCTCAGACAAAAATGTTCACCTACATCTCTTCACACTTGCTGAAGCACTACATTATGAATCTCTCTTAGCCATGTATTTGCATAACATAAAACCAGTTGATCTGATACCAGTGGTGATGGAGATAGCACTGCTTGCTCAATTTTCCTATCAGTGAGGTGTCCTCTTTTCTCTGATCTGGAAATGTGCATAATGACACCAGCACACTGCCTGCAGCTACCTGAAAGGAGGTTGTAGCTAGGTGGGGGTTGGTATCTTCTCCCAGGCAAGCAGCACCAGAACAAGAGGACACAGTCTCAAGCTGTGCCAGGGGAGGTTTAGGCTGGAGGTGAGGAAGAAATTCTTTCCATAAAGAGAGATTGGCCATTGGAATGTGCTGCCCAGGGAGGTGGTGGAGTCACCATCGCTGGAGGTGTTTAGGAAGAGCCTGGCTGAGGCACTTGGTGCCACGGTTTAGTTGATTAGATGGTGTTGGGTGAGAGGTTGGACTCAATGATCTCAAAGGTCTATTCCAATCCGGTTAATTCTATTCTATTCTATTCTATTCTATTCTATTCTATTCTATTCTATTCTATTCTATTCCCAAAGACCATTTTCCATCTAATATTAAACACTGGGTAAGGTAAAAGAATATTCTAGATGCCTGTGGAAGTGGTGGAGTCACCTTCATTGGAGGTATTCAAGAAGAGGCTTGATGGGTTGCTTGGTGCCAGGTTTAGGGTTTTTTTAGTTGTTTAGGTGGGTTGTATTGTACTGTATTGTACTGTATTGTACTCTTTTGTACTGTATTGTACTGTATGGTACTGTATGTATTTAGGTGGTTGGATTGGTTGATGGGTTGGACGTGATGATCTTGAAGGTCTCTTCCAACCTGGTGTATTGTATTAATGAAGAGAAGATAATGCATTTTATATAATAGAGCTCAGGAAGGACATGGACCTGATGGAGCCATAAAAATGATGGGGGCTGGAACACCTCTGCTATGAGGACAGGCTGAGAGAGCTGGGGGTGTTCAGCTGGAGAAGAGAAGGCTCCAGGGAGACCTAACAGCAGCCTGCCAGTACCTGAAGGGAACCTACAAGAAGGCTGCAGAGGGACCGTTTGGAAAGGTCTGCAGTGACAGGACGAGGGGCAATGGTTTAAAATGAGAGAAGAGCAGATTCAGATGGGATGTTAGGAACAAGTTCTGCACTATGAGGGTGGTAGAAGACTGGAACAGGTTGCCCAGGGGTGGTAGTTGAGGCCTCATGCATGGAGATATTCATGGTCAGGCTTAACAAGGCTCTGAGCAACCTGATGTAGTGGAAGATGTCCCTGCTGACTGCAGGGGGGGTTGGACTAGATGACCTTTACAGGTCCTTTCCAACCCAATCCACTCTATGCAAACACAATTACAGATATCATTTACTCCAGAGGTTACAGTCATTTTGGAACTTCAAGAACTTAATAGACCCCAGTAGGAGAAAATCCATTGAGGAAAAGATTACACCAGGAGGCAGTTACTTGTGTAATTCATGGAATATACTAGGTTGTAATATAATAGCAACATTACAGCATAATGCTTGATGGTAATTGGTCCAATATATCTTCAAATGGTCGAATAAAGTTCTCCTAGTTAAGCACTGTAAATAAAAATCTATTGCATTTGTGTGTTATTCTTGAAAACTGGAAACAAAATTAAGTGGTCTCCCAACGTAGGGGAATTTGTGCTGACTGGGGAGCTGTTTCTAAACAGGGAAAGCCAGTGTGGTGGGGAAAAAGGCTGAAGAGCTCCAGAAAAAGCCATTGTTCTCTTTCAGGAACAGATAAAGCATTCCTCTGCAAGAGAAGGAAGTTACGTTGTCCAGGAGGGAATGGAAGGTCCGAGTGAATGCTACAGAGCTGCTGCACAAGCGCAGGAACTTTTCTAACCACCTTCTTCCTTTTTTTAATAGGGCTACCTTGCTAAGTAGCAATTTGGCATTTTCTAGTTCTAGGGACTGGACTCTTTCTCTCCCTGCAGTTTCAATTTCATCAGTCTCCTTTCACATCCTGCACAGAATTACCAGAGATTTCTCTACCAACAGGACTTAACATTCAAAACGAGAGCTAATGACGTGGCAGAACCCATCCTCTAAACAGAACTAATGATGTTTTTTCAATCCAAAATGTTTGTGCAAACAAAGCCCAGCCTCATGAATCATAGAATCACTAAGGTTGGAAAATACCTCAGAGATCATCAAGTCCAACCTATTACCTACTACTAACACCTCCTGACAACTAAACCATGGCTTCAAGTGCCACATCCAAGCCTTTTTTGGACACCTCTAGGGATGGTGACTCCACCACCTCCCTGGGCAGCACATTCCAATGGCCAATTCCTCTTTCTGGGAAGAACTTTCTCCTCACCTCCAGCCTAAACCTCCCCTGGCACAGCTTGAGACTATGTCCTCTTGTTCTGGTGCTGGTTGCCTGGGAGAAGAGAGCAACCCCCACCTGGCTACAACCTCCCTTCAGGTAGTTGTAGAGAGCAAGAAGGTCTCCCCTGACCTTCCTCTTCTTTTTGCCCAATTCGTTGCAAAATAAATTTGATCTAAGAAGAAAAATGATTTAAACAATTATTTTCTTCTTAAATTAAATGTTGTGTTTGACTCAAGAGGATCTCTCTTCCATTTTATGGTCTCCCAAAACTTTTTGTGACCAGCAGATATTGAATTAGCAAGGAATCAGAAATTTAAATGAATGAAACTTCAATCCTGATATGACTGCACTAGACAATCAAATATTCTCAATGGATCATTTGTGATTTTATAGTATCAGCTGCACCAGGGGAAGTTTAGGCTGGAGGTGAGGAGCAATTTCTTCCCAGAAAGAGTAATTGGCCATTGGGATGTGCTGCCCAGGGAGGTGGTGGAGTCACCGTCCCTGGAGGTGTTCAAATAAGGATTGCATGTGGCACTTGGAGCCATGGTTTAGTTGTCAGGAGGTGTTGGGTGACAGGTTGCACTTGATGATCTCTGAGGTCTTTTCCAACCTGGTTGATTCCCTAATTCTGTGCTATAGCAAGGGACTGAGGACTAATCTCAAAGGTGAGAAAATGCTTACCCTGTGGCCTAGTTAAAATGTGATGCAATTTCCCCTGTACTTGCTGGTATTAATGGAGGTACTAATGGAGGTACTAATGGAGGTCTGAAACCCTTTAGTCCTTTGACAAGTTGATGTTTAAATAAAGCCCAAGTGGTCAGTTGGAGTTACCTACAGCTCTAAGCACACAACATGTCTTGAAGTTAATGGCTCAACTCAACTTCGGTACAGTCAGATTTTCCTCCAACACATTGAGACCTAAGATGTGATTGCTGCAGCTGTAGAGGCTGGTGTCAGTGAAAGCAAGAGGATGCTAAGTCACTGCAACCAGCTAACACCCAGCCTTCCCCTTCTGGAGGCCTGCAGTTCATAGGTGACTGTGGCCAGAGGTGAAAATGAGCTGCCACTCCAGAGAAATTCAGCCCCAGACTAACAATGGAGCTTGTGGGCTTGTGAAATAACTCTTTACAGCATTATCTTTGTAGCACACTCGCATCTAAAATATGTTGAAAGCCACTCAGTAAATAGTTCTTTCTCTTTTAAATGATACTTAGAAAGTCAACATTTAACACAAACAACAACAACAATAAAAAAAAGGCATTAAAAATGTCAGAACCTGTCTTCAAAGTGTATTGAGAGCAAAACAAATCAGGTGCAGAGGGAAATTTGAAACTAACTTCCTTTTTCTCTGTGACCTAAGGCAGTACTGATCAATATTTATATATTGCTCTCGGACCTGATCTGATCTCAATGAGCACTACACTTGGTGCAGCAGAGTAAGTTACAGAGAAAAAGCCAAATTAGGAGGCATACCTTAAGATGTTGGGGAATGTCTTTGAAAGCAAGCAGTGCCTATTGTTTTAACACAAAGCATTTTGAATTGCTAAGCTCATCCTTTCTTACTCAGATGTTTCTCCCTTAAGTTATGCCTCTGAGCCTGGGTTCAATAGTCCACAGATCTCTCTGCTTATCTTCAAGCAAGCACCACAGGAACTCCCAAAGATACAAACACAGCAGTTTCACAAGGTATGCCTCCGATGTGGTCCAGTTCTGGGACTATCTTGATCTTACAGGAAAAATCCATTTCTGCACAGTGAAGCAACAGAGTTTATTTATTGTGTTGCTGATGCCATACATGTAGTTCAAATGATAATAACCTGACTTCACTAAATATCCTGAGGAAAGAGGAAAACTGAAGTATAGTCCTGCAAAATCCATATAGGCCCAGGGAGCATCTGGTAAAAGTCTGTACACATGAATTAGGATTTGAATCACAGAATTTTTGAGGCTGAACTACACCTCTGAGATCATCAAGTCCAGCCTGTGATCTAACACTACCACACTGACCAGACCATGGCACTAAGTGCCACATCCAATCCTTCCTTAAACACCTCCAGGGATGGAGACTCCACCACCTCCCTGGGCAGGCCATTCCAGAGTCTAATTCCCCTTTCCATGAGGAAGTGCTTCCTGACATCCAACCTAAACTGCCCGGGGAGGTGGTGGAGTCACCATCACTGGAGGTGTTCAGGAGGAGACTTGATGGGGTGCTTGGTGCCATGGTTTAGTTGATCAGGTGGGTTGGATTGGTTGATGGGTTGGACGCGATGATCTTGAAGGTTTCTTCCAACCTGCTCTGGTCTGGTCTATTCTATTCTATTCTATTCTATTCTATTCTATTCTATTCTATTCTATTCTATTCTATTCTATTCTATCCTATCCTATTCTATCCTATCCTATCCTATTCTATTCTGTTCTATTCTATTCTATTCTATTCTATTCTATTCTATTCTATTCTATTCCACTTGCACAGCTTCAGGCCATGCCCTCTCATCTTGTGTCAAGTTGCCTGGGAAAGAGCCTGTCCCAAACCTGACTACAACTTCCCTTCAGAGACTTGTAGAGTGTGATAAGGTCCCCGCTGAGTCTCCTCATCTCCAGGATTTTTTTCTCCTTATTTGTCCCTGTTATGTCAGTTGGAATATCTGTATGTTATTAGGAACTCCCAATCATGTGACCAGTGAGTTCTATGTTAGGCAAAAGTGGTAAACCTGTATTTCCACACTTAATCTCCACACCATAGTTGCCTCAAAGTTGTTTGTTTGGTGTTTTTTAGTACTCAGCTAAATGTGTGGACATGAAAAATCCTCATGAATTTGTGAACCTTTCAAAGCTTGAACAAAATAATACAATACAATAATACAATAAATCCAGGTTGGAAGAGACCTTCAAGATCATCGTGTCCAACCCATCAACCAATCCAACCCCTAAAAACCTAGATCATGGCACCCAGTACCCCATCAAGTCTCCTCCTGAACACCTCCAATGATGGTGACTCCACCACCTCCCCAGGCAGCCCATTCCAATGCACAAAAACCTTTCACAACAACACTGCTGAAGCCCGGGATTGAACCAGGGACCTTTAGATCTTCAGTCTAACGCTCTCCCATCTGAGCTACTTCAGCCCTTAAATGCTGGAAAATCCAGCACCAGAACAAGAGGACACAGTCTCAACCTGCACCAGGGGAAGTTTAGGCTGGAGGTGAGGAGAAAGTTCTTCCCAGAAAGAGTAATTGGCCACTGGAATGTGCTGCCCAGGGAGGTGGTGGAGTCCCCATCCCTGGAGGTGTTCACAAAAGGATTGGATGTGGCACTTGGAGCCATGGTTTAGTTGTCAGGAGGTGTTGGGTATTAGATTGGACTTGATGATCCCTGAGGTCTTTTCCAATCTTATTGATTCTGTGATTCTATGATATTCAAGGTGAGGCTCGAGAAGGCCCTGGGCAGCTTGGTCTGGTTGGGGATGTCCCGGCTGACTGTGGGGAGGTCAGACGGGATGAGCTTTGGAGATCCCTTCTGGCCTGGACTATTCTGTGATTCTATGATATCCTGAAATCACTAACATTCATCTGTTGCCATACAACCAGATTTTAAGGAGATTCCAAAGACACTTCTACCTGTTTTCTGGCTATGAAGCAATAGGAATAGAAACCTAATTTGGAAGCCTCTGCAGCTCATGGTGTGGAGGTTTTCAAATGTCAGCTGCATCCAGTATATGTAGCTGGAATGGAGTGAAAAGATTTTGTCTCCATGGGTATGCAGGAAAAATCTATGCAATTCCAGCTATTCCCAGATAGAGGATCAAAGTATTAGAGTATATTAGGGGTTGGAAGGGATCTCCAGAGATCATCCAGTCCAACCTCCCTGCCAAAGCAGGATTACCCATGGTAGTCTGCTCAGGAATGCATCCTTGTGGGTTTGGAAAGCCTCCAGGGAAGGAGACTCCACAACCTCTCTGGGCACCCAGGAGCTGGTTCTGTCACCAAGAAATGTGCATCTCAAAAATCCTTTCCACTAGTAATTAACTGATCACAGGATGTTAGGGGTTGGAAGAGACTTCATCTGGTCCAACCCCCCTGCCAGAGCAGAACCACAGTATCTAGTGCAGGTCACACAGAAACACATTCAGAAGGGTCTTCAAAGTCTGCAGAGAAGGAGATTCCACAACCTCTCTGGGCAGCCTGTTCCAGCACTCCGTCACCCTTACTCTAAAGAAGTTTCTTCTTATGTTGCGGTGAAATCTTTTATGGTCAAGTATCTTCTACTATAGCTTGTAGGAAACACAGGGCAATGTTTTGCTGGAATGTTTGGAGAGAGATGCTTCTGTGAAACATTGGTTTTGACTGACTGATATTTTCCTCCATGCATCTGTTCATCCGACAACTCACAGGCAGCTGCACCCACTTCCTCAGCCCTGGTGTCCTCCATCCTGTTCCTCTGTACTGGTTCACTCAGTACTGAGTGCTGTCTCCTCTGTTGTTGATTGCTCAGGACAAATATTCTGAAAAGGATAACAGCTGCCAAAAAGCAGTATAGTGTCTGACAGAAAATGTACCATGAAAGCATAATGCAGTTTTTGTTATGGCTGCATGCTTCATTTGAGATCATGCACTCCAAGCACATGTCTGTCTGCAGAGACTCTCTCTGCACTTGGTGTAGTGCAGAGGACTCAGAGTGTAAGATATCTGCACATCACAGGAACTCTGGATATTTGAGAAACCTAACATTAGTCTTAACAGATACTCTGAGTAAACATATGGAAGTTTTTCCCTGGCCATGGCAGGGAGGTTGGAACTAGATGATCTTTAAGGTCCCTTCCAACCCAAACCATTCCATGATTCTCAGTTACTGTTTTCCCAGTAATGTTATAAATCTCTGCCTATTGTTTCAAGTTTTGGAACATTGTCCACTGCCCCCTGCCATGGGCAGGGACCCCTCACACTACAGCAGGTGGCTCAGAGCCACATCCTCCAAAACCTCCAGGGATAGAACCTCCACCACCTCCCTGGGCAACCTGTTCCAGTCTCTCACCTCCCTCATGGGGAAGAACTTCTTCCTAACATCCAATCTCAATCTACCCATTTCTAGTTTTGCTTCATTCCCCCCCAGTCCTTTCACTCCCTGACACTAAAATGTCCCTCCCCAGCTTTCTTGTAGCCCCCTTCTAGAAGGTCACAATTAGGTCTCCTTGGAGCCTTCTCTTCTCCAGAGAACAGACCCAACTCCCTCTGTCTGTCCTCATAGCAGAGCAGCTCCAGCCCTCTGCTCATCCTCGTGGCCCTTCTCTGGACACCTTCCAGCACCTCCAGATCCTTCCTGTAAGAGGGGCTCCAGAACTGGACACAGTACTCGAGGTGGGGTCTCAGCAGAGCAGAATAGAGGGGGAGAATCATCTCCCTTGACCTGCTGGCTATGCTTCTGCTTCTCTTGATGCAGCCCAGGCTGTGATTGGCTTTCTGGGCTGCAAGTGCTCACTGCTGGCTCATGTCGAGCTTCTCACCCACCAGCACCCCCAAGTCCTTTTCTTCAGGGCTGCTCTCGAGCCAGCCACTGCCCAGCCTTCTTTTGGCAGAGAACTGCTCTGTCTTCTGAGCTGATGGGGGAGATGGTGAGAAAGTCCTGATGCTCTTAAAGTTAACCTGAAACCATACAGTCTATATTCCAAGGTATATAGACTAAAAGCAGGCAGTACTGAATCTCTGGCATCTGTATTTGAGTGTGAGTGCCAATTAGCCTGCACTGAAAGCATCACTAAGCTTGGGGAGTGGTTGAAATGTGCAGGGAAGAGATACACTGAGACATCACCCTACATTAAAGTCCACTTAAACTGCATCCAAGAAGAATAAAGCTGATTTCAATCCACTCAGGGAAGCTTTCCCTCTTGTTCTCTCAGCATCATTCTGTATAAAACCTAAGCCACATTATCCTAAAGTTCCTTTACATTTTTTTGCACAGGTTTATCAATGCAGCTTTTTCACAGATGGCCATGAACAGGAACTTTTTACATTAATATAGACTCATAGAATCAGTAAGGTTGGAAAAGACCTTCAGAGATCACCAAGTCCAACCTATCACCCAAAACTTTGTGACAACTAAACCATGGCTTCAAGTGACACATCCAAGCCTTTCTTGAACACCTCCAAGGAGAGGAACTCCACCACCTCCCTGGGCAGCACATTCCAATGGCCAATTACTCTTTCTGGGAAGAGCTTTCTTCTCACCTCCAGCCTAAACTTCCCCTGGCACAGCTTGAGACTGTGTCCTCTTGTTCTGTTATTGGTTGCCTGGGAGAAGAGACCAATCCCCTCCTGGCTACAACCTCCTGTCCCTGAGCCTCCTCTTCTCCAGGCTAAACAACCCCAGCTCCCTCAGCCTCTCCTCACAGGGCTGTGCTTGAGGCTTCTCCCCAGCCTCCTTGCCCTTTTCTGGACACGTTCAAGTGTCTCAATGTCCTTCTTAAATTGAGGAGCCCTGACCTGGACACAGGACTCAAGGTGTGGCCTAACCAGTGCGAGCACAAGGCAGAATGACTTCCCTGCTCCTGCTGGCCACACTATTCCTCATGCAGTTCAGGATGCCATTGGCCTTCTTGGCCACCTGGGCACACTGCTGGCTCCTGTTCAGCCAGCTGTCAACCACTACTCCCAGGTCCCTTTCTGCCCTCAAGCTCTGAGAACTACTTTCAACCAACAAATGTATTCTCCAGCAGCTGTTTTGGGCAGCAGTGACAGCTCACCTGTCCTTGCACTTTGCATGGCTCAGTTCAGAATTTGCCCCACCAAAAAACCAAAAGGCCTTTTGGTTATGGCAGCACCGAACTGCCAACTCTTTCTTTCCCAGGCCCCCATCTGCAGAGCAAACAGACAGAGGATAAAGGACCAGCCTGTAGCACTTCCAATCATTATTTCCATTGATTATGTCTAGATTAAATCATGGGAATTATACCTGTGCCTACGCAAAATGCACCTAATCAGTCTGCATTTCACTCAGCCCCCTTCAGCGCACGCTGCTGTACCCAAGCAGCTCAACATTGCTAACCTCAGGAAAATTAAATGGGGGGGGGGTGGGGGGGGGGGAGGAGAGAGGGGAAAAAAAAATGGCCTAAACAAACAAAATGTTGATCTGCCTTTTATTAATTTCATTTTTTATCTTCTTGTATACAGACGCCTGACAGCTGTGACATTCATGGGCAATGCATTTGAAAAAGAAGACATAAATATTCAGAGACATATTAGAATGCTGTTCAATGTAAGCACCTGTCTACTTAGTGTTGACAGAAAATCATTTACTTTGCTTTATGCATGTTCTCTCCAGAGACTACAGAGGTCCTATTTTATTTAAAGAGCTGGTCCCAACATCGGTACTAGCTCTTGAAAATGCAATATATACAGCTAATTATATTTATTAAGGGGAACAACTTTGGTTTATATTTTCAATAATGCCTAAACAATTTTTCCAACCTCCACTTCAGAATTTCCTTCCCTCGGGGGAATGAAGCAGGAAAGAGAGAAGGGAAGGAGGAACGGGGAAAATATGACCCCGTGGTGTTTGTGACATCACAAAAGATGAAATAAAAAGCACAATGGAATGAAAAGGATATATATGAAGGAGGGGGAGGGGGGGGAAGAGATGTAATCAAAAAGAGATCGCTGCCTTATCTTCCTTTTGATGGTCAATGCTTATATAAACAGTTCCACTACCTGAGACTGCTGCATCTCTCAAAACACCCCAAAAAATCTCTGTCCTGAGCAAAATAAACACAGACATGAGGAATTTGGAAGTCATGAATTATAAGCCTGAGACTTCCATGGCATGCACCAGTTTGAAATATTGTTCTGTTTACCATAACACAAGTCAGAAGTGCAAGCCAAGTTTGTACAGCCCCTGTGTGTCATTTAATCTTGTGCTTTTGCTTTCTCTCATGTTGAGGTGGAGGTTGTGGTGTATTTACAGGAAAGTGATCTTTGAAATCTCAGTATCCAGACTCACAGAGCAGAATGATAACTGTAATGGATTGGGAAGGGAAGGGAAGGGAAGGGAAGGGAAGGGAAGGGAAGGGACAAGGGAAGGGAAGGGGAAGGGAAAGGGAAGGGGAAGGGGGAAGGGAAGGGGAAGGGGAAGGGGAGGGGAAGGGGAAGGGGAAGGGGAAGGGAAAAGCAAAAAGAAGGGGAAGGGGAGAGCAAAATGAAGTGAAGAAGGAGGGAAAGGAAAAGGGGAAAACAAGGAAAAAAAAAAAAAAAAAAAAAGCTGAGAGCGGAGGAAGCCCCAATTTTGGGGGCTGAACATTTCAGTTCATTTTATTTCACCTGACGTGAGCATGTAATGATGTTAACTCGGCTCGCAGATCGGGGCGTGGTGAGTGGGGGAGGTCGAAGCAGGTTCGGAGGAGCAGAAACCCTAGGAGCTGACAATGACAATGCTGCCACCTATAGACCAAACGTGGCAACAGCAGCTCCGCGGAGCCTGTCAGAGAGGCAGGGAAAAAGCCCAACCGTGGTACAAAAAGGAGCAGGAGGGTAGGAACAGATTCAGAGTCCTGCACGTGGCTCATTCACCTGGTGAGCTGATGGAGCAGCTCCGTTGGTTTATCTAGTTCAGTGCCCTTAGATAATTTAATTAGGATCATCACACTGCAACCTGACCTGTCTACAGAAATTATGAGCTGCAAGTCCAGACCCCATCTGAGTCCTTTTGCTCAATTAAAGCTAAACAGGTTTGGGGTTTTTTTATATATAGATAGAAAGATAATTTCCCACCACCCTTGAAGTGCACACAAGGAGCAATGGAGCATGCTATGCCCTTTTTTTCACATTAAGGTAATTAT
This sequence comes from Colaptes auratus, assembly GCA_015227895.2. Classification (NCBI taxonomy): domain Eukaryota; kingdom Metazoa; phylum Chordata; class Aves; order Piciformes; family Picidae; genus Colaptes; species Colaptes auratus. Next base: position 48,618,862 of record CM037646.1, on the reverse strand, counting down.
GTAAAAGCAGTAACATTGACAATACTTGCTGGAATCAAACATTTACACTGCTATTGCAGACATTTAGACCTGTCATTGCAAAGATATTGGCACAATTTCCCCCATGCTATGGGAGAAACATGGGTGATTAGACCTAATGCCTTCAGATATCTTCATGTCACTCTCCTAATATTAGCACTTACTACTAAAATACTGTGAATAGCCTAGAAAATTAATTTGTAAGATCTGTTTGGATCTAACCATCTGCATTTATACCTATAATTGCCCTTTTCATTGGTGTTTTCATTCCTACAATATGTATTTTTCATGAAATAATTCAATATTGCTATTTTATTGTCACTTCTGGCAAGTTCTCTCCCTTTTCAATCTTACAGCCCTTAGCAGGCTAATTCACCCAGCTGGAGGAAAGGAGCCCCTTAACAGATTTGCTGCTCAACCTTTACAAACAAAACAGAACGATAAAACAAAGCAAAGTGAAAGAAAATAAAGTGAAATAAAATAGAGTGACAAAAAATAGAGTGAAATAAAATAAAATAGAGTGAAATAAAATAAAACAAAGTAAAATGAAATAAAGTGAAATAAAATAAAGTAAAAGAAAATAAAGTGAAATAAAATAAAGTGAAATAAAATAAAGTAAAAGAAAATAAAGAAAATAAAATAAAATAAAATAAAATAAATAAAATTAAATAAAATAAATAAAGTAAAATAAAATATTCCTCACCTAATCTGTCAATGGTGGCTGATTTTGCAGCAAACAAAGCAAGATGAATAGGACAAAGTGGAGGGCAAGCTGATAGGTTGTTACTATTCTATTCTATTCTATTCTATTCTATTCTATTCTATTCTATTCTATTCTATTCTATTCCTACCTGTGTAGCTATGGAGGGACTGAAGACCACAGGAGGGTGAGCAAATCCTAGGTGCTGCTCTCTACTCCAAAGGCTATCTCTGCATTTTCACATTACAATCACTGAATGAAAGGCAGAAGCAGCACCTTGGCAGGATTCAAAGTAGACAGAAATGGTGCTGGCACCCAGGCTCCAGAAGGTAGGATTCTGACAGCCTTTGGCTCACTGGCTAGCTGCAGCTCCTTAGGGAACCTATAGAGGGGTGTTTTTTGGAGCACCTTCCCAAAGCAACTGCCATTCCTCATGTGTTAAACCAGAACATTTAGGTAAATCAAGACACTATTTGCAATGTCAAGGTGAGGTCCTTAAAAACCACCCGGGGACAGGAGGAACAAAAGGAAAGGAAAGGAAAGGAAGCTAAAGCCACCTCCCATCTGTTACCCATCATCTGTGCTTCAGGCCTCTCCTTCCATGCATGCAGCTGGCCCCAGGGATGCAGTGTGAAGACAATACTCAAAATAGAAGCCTGAGACTAAAGCTTTGGTAGACCACAGATGGTGTACAACGTTCTGCCTTTTACATTGTCTCCTCTGTTGCTTTTCTTCGGAACTTCCTGTCTATACCATGTCCTTGTCTCAATGTTTTCTATCTACCTGTGCATCTCAAATATCAGTCTACAAAGCAGTCAGTTCCACAGTTTCCCAGATTTTCCATCTTTCCCATCTGAACTCCAATGATCCAACTTCCTATAGCAGCCTTAAATCTTCAGCACTTGGGGAAAAAAAATCCTAATTAAGCTAAATTTTATTCTCATTTCTTTTCTAACGACTAAAGAAAAGATTCTCATACAGCTAAGAGAATAAAATTGAAGTTGGTAGTTGAAGTTGTGGACTGGAGGGGATAGTGGCACAAAGTGAGTAAGAAGCACCTGAGAAAGCTAAAAGGTCTCCTTTTCTATTTTCTTGAAAGGAATAGCAGAATGGTTTTAAAGCACATTCGTTAGGAGCTTATTTCTTATGCACATTGCCTAAGTGTGAGAGTCAGAGTCATCCTCTTCAAATCAGTACTCCTGTGATTAAACTTTCAGTTGTGCTGAAATAGGGCCTTATATTCTACATACACTTCCATTCAGTATGTGCATATTGTGAATATTAAATAATGTTAAATTACTCCCTTTTTCATAATAGAATCAGCCTGACAGTTACAATGTTCAAGCACTAAGCAGCACATATTATGATGGCAGCTCCCTATCATTCAGTAATTTTCTCTCTTTTTAATATTCTTGGATTTATCTCTTATGAGCAGGGGAAATTATGCTGTCTTTGAAAAGTGACTTGGCATATGCCTTAAGGCTTTAGGTTGGAAAAGACCTCCGAGATCGAGACCAACCTATTACCCAATGCCATCTAATCAACTAAACTATGGCACTGAGTGTCTCATCCAGTCTCCTCTTAAACACCTCCAGTGATGGTGACTCCACCACCTCCCTGGGCAGCACATCCCAATGGCCAATCTCGCTTTCTGGGAACAACTTCTTCCTCAGCTCCAGCCTAAACCTCCCCAGGTGCAGCTTGAGACTGTGTCCTCTTGTTCTGGTGCTGGTTGCCTGGGAGAAGAGACCAACCCCCACCTGGCTACAACCTCCCTTCAGGTAGTTGTAGATGGCAAGAAGGTCTCCCCTGAGCCTCCTCTTCTCCTCAAGTCAACAAGACTTCTCTCATGTATCATTGTCTTTGAGTAGCAAGTATTTGTTCAGGCTTGCTACTTCTCAGTTCTCTTTAGGAGCACAGTGAGGGGGAAGAATTTAGTGCATCCTAGGTTTCCCTTTAAGAACATGAAACAATAAACCATCAAGCTTGGTTCCATGGCAAAGGAGGGGATGACTGCAATGAGCCCAAGAAGGCGCAGAGAGTCTTATCTTTCATTTCCCTTTATATACTGGATGCTCTGCTTTTCTTCCCAGGCTTAAAGAGTGCTAAAAGTGAGACAGAGGGCTGCTTAGTCTTGAGAAGACTGAGAGGAGATCTGATCAATATCTATCAATATCTGAGGGGTGGGTGTCAAGTGGAGAGGGCCAAGCTCTTTTGGGTGGTGCACAGTAATAAGACAAGGAATAATGGATACCAAGTTCAACATAGAAAGAGTGATTGGCCATTGGAATGGGCTGCCAGGAAGGTGGTTGAGTCACCATCACTGGAGGTGTTTAAGAGAATGGATGAGGCACTTGGTGCCATAGTTTAATTGATTGGATAGTGTTGGGTGATAGGTTGGACTTGGTGATCTCGGAGGTCATTTCCAACCTGGTTAATTCTATTCTATTCTATTCTATTCTATTCTATTCTATTCTATTCTATTCTATTCTATTCTATTCTATTCTATAGAAGGTTTCAGCTCAACATGAGGAGAAACTTCTTTACAGTGAGGGTGACAGAGCCCTGGAGCAGGCTGCCCAGAGAGGTTGTGGAGTCTCCTTCACTGGAGACTTTCCACACCCACCTGAATTCATCCTTGTGTTGACTACCCTGGGTGATCCTGCTTTGGCAGGGGTTGGACTGGATGATCTCTGCAGGTCTCTTCCAACCTCTAATGTTTTAGGATTGTGTGATTCTAAGCAGTGATCTTCACTGCATTCATCTCAGGCACCGAGACAGCACTGAGGTCTCCTTAAGCATTTTATGAAACTGACAGAAGTTAACAGAAGAATATAAAACCTGCATGAATGGTGACAGAGCTAGCAGGTTCTGAATGCAGCCCTCCTTGATGCAGCTAGGAGATTCTGAATGCAACACTCCTTGATGCAGCTAGGAGATTCTGAATGCAACTCTCCTTGATGCAGCTAGGAGATTCTGAATGCAACACTCCTGGATGCAGCTAGGAGATTCTGAATGCAACTCTCCTGGATGCAGCTAGGAGATTCTGAATGCAACACTCCTTGATGCAGCTAGGAGATTCTGAATGCAACTCTCCTGGATGCAGCTAGGAGATTCTGAATGCAACACTCCTTGATGCAGCTAGGAGATTCTGAATGCAACTCTCCTGGACGCAGCTAGGAGATTCTGAATGCAACACTCCTGGATGCAGCTAGGAGATTCTGAATGCAACACTCCTTGATGCAGCTAGGAGATTCTGAATGCAACTCTCCTGGATGCAGCTAGGAGTTTCTGAATGCAGCACTCCTGGATGCAGCTAGGAGATTCTGAATGTAATGCTCCTAGATGGACTAGCAGATTCTGAATGCAACACTCCTCGTTTTCACTGAATTTCTCTGCCATGACCCAAGCAAAGGAGCCCAATGGCAGCTCTCTGCACACCACTTGTTAACAATACAATACAATACAATACAATACAATACACCAGGTTGGAAGAGACCTCCAAGATCATCACGTCCAACCCATCAACCAATCCAACCCACCTAAAATACAATACAGTACCATACAGTACAATACAGTACAAAAGAGTACAATACAGTACAATACAGTACAATACAACCCACCTAAACAACTAAAAAAAACCTAAACCTGGACCAGCACCCCATCAAGCCTCTTCTTGAATACCTCCATGAAGTGACTCCACCACTTCCACAGCAGCTGATTCCAGTGGGCAATCACTCTCTCAGTATAGAACTTCTTCCTAACTTCAAGTCTAAACCTGCCCTGGTGCAGCCTGAGACTGTGTCCTCTTGTTCTGGTACGTGGCTGCCTGGGAGAAGAGACCAACCTCTGCCTGGCTACAACCTCCCTTCAGGTAGTTGTAGAGAGCAATAAGGTCACCCCTCAGTCTCCTTCTCCAGGCTAAGCAAACCCCAGCTCCTCAGCCTCTCCTCATAGGGCTTGTCTTCCAAACCCCTCAACCAACTTTGTTGCCCTTCTCTGGACACGCTCCAGTAAGACAACATCTTCTTAAACTGAGGGGCCCAGAACTGGACACAGTACTCAAGGTGCGGCCTAACCATGCAGTGTAGAGGGCAGAATGACCTCCCTGCTCCTGCTGGCCACACTGTTTTCTGATGCAGGCTAGGATGCCATTGGCCTTCTTGGCCGCTGGGCACACTGCAGGCTCATGTTCAGCCTACAATCAACCAGCCCCCCCCAGGTCCCTCTGCTGCCTGGCCGCTCTCCACCACTCTGACCCCACCTGTAGCCACTGCATGGGGTTGTTGTGGCCAATGTGCAGAACCCGGCACTTGGATGTGTTAAACTCATGCGTTGGACTCTGCCCATCTGTCCAGCCTGTCGAGTCCCTCTGCAAAGCCTCCTGGCCTCCAGCAGATCAACTCCTGCCCCCAGCTTGGTGTCGTCCGCAAATTTACTGATGATGGACTCAATGCCCTCATCCAGATCATCAATAAGATGTTGAAGAGCATGGGGCCCGCACCGATCCCTGGGGCCACACCCTAGTGACTGGCCGCCAGCCGATGTGGGCACCATTCACCACCACTCTCTGGCTGGCCCTCCAGCAGTTCCTAACCCAACGCAGTGTGCTCCCATCCAAGCCATGGGCTGCCAGCTTGGCCAAGAGTTTACTGTGGGGGACGGTGTCAAAGGCCTTGCTGAGGTCCAGCAAAAAAAAAAAAAAAAGCATGAGATGAGGAAGTCAATGAGCCCAGGAAGTCCATGACAGGGTGAGACCTTATATCTTTTGCTGGAGATGGCAAGATCTGTGTGCAGTCTCCCAGGAGCATAGATTTCTGTGGATGTCCCACAGCTAAGTAAAACATCTCCAGCTCCTCAGGATGTGGTTATAAACTTCCACCTTCTGAAAGACAAAACACAAAGGTGAAATTACTGCACCCCTGCCACTTGTACAGTCTCTATGCGATCCCAAAATAGATCTTATCTGTAAACAACCTGGATTTGGAACAAAACATGCAACACAAAAAGAATAAAATATCAAGCATATCATCTCTGATTCTATTAGTTGTGACTTTATCTGACAACTCACAGGGATGTCACAGGAGGAGGGAATCCAAAGAGAAGAGTAGATTCATAAACATTTACGGATAGAAAAGTCCACTTGGCAGTGACCATTTCTTTGCAGTGCATTGATCATGCTCTGCCCAATATTGCACAATCTGCTTCTTTGCCCCCATCTTAAGTTTTTTTTCTCCAAAACATCATCATTCATAGATTTGAATCTAACAGATTTAAGGTTCTGCCACTTAATTTACCAGATAGTATAATAATACTGAAATTATGGCATCCTGGCCTGTATCAGCAATGCTGTGTCCAGCAGGAGCAGGGAGGGGATTGTCTCCTGGGACTCAGCTCTGGTGAGGCCACACCTGGAGTATTGTGTCCAGTTTGGGGCACCTCAAGACAAGAGAGATGTGGAGGTGCTGGAGCCAGTGAAGAGGAGGGCAAGGAAGTTGTGAAGGGCCTGGAGAATAAATCTGATGAAGAGCAACTGAAGGAGCTGGGGATGGTTAGTGTGGAGAAGAGGAGGCTGAGGGGAGACCTCATTGCTCTCTACAACTACCTGAAAGGAGGTTGTGGAGAGGCTGCTGCTGGTCTCTTCTCCCAGGTAATTAGTGATAGAACAAGAGGGAATGGCCTCAAGCTATGACTGGGTAGGTTTAGACTGGACATTAGGAAACATTTTTTCAGGACAAGAGTGGTCAGGCATTGAAATGTGCTGCCCAGGGAGGTGGTGGAGTTCCCAAGCCTGGATGTGTCTAAAGGTGGCTTCGATGTGGTGTGTGGGGCTATGGTTTAGGGGTGACCCTTGTAGAGCAGGGTTGTGGGTTGGACTTGGTGATCCTGAGGGTCTTTTCCAACCTGAATGTTTCTGTGATTACTACCTTTATCAGAAAAAGATTACTTCACTGCACTGCAAAAATGTATAACTACAACATACTTCACAGAATCAGACAGAATCACAGGATCACCAAGGATGGAAGAGACCTCAAAGATCTTCGAGTCCAACCTGTCACCACAGGGCCCCATCCCTGGAAGTGTTTAAGCCCAGGCTGGATGAGGCTCTGGCCAGCCTGATCTGGTGTAGGGTGTCCCTGCCCATGGCAGGGGGGTTGGAACTAGATGATCCTTGTGGTCCCTTCCAACCCTGACTGAAACTATGAAACTATGAGACGAACCATGGCCCCAAATGCCACATCCAATCCCCTCTTGAACACCTCCAGGGACAGTGACTCCACCACCTCCCTGGGCAGCAGATTCCAATGGCTAACAACTCTCCCTTTGAAGAACTTTCTCCTTCCATCAGGTTCTAAAGGGTGTGAGACAGCCATGGTTAAAAGCCGAACGCTGTGGTTAGGGAACGCTGAGACAAGGAAATTCCTGCAGTTAAGACTTGTTGTTTGTAGGATTAACAACTCCTTTAAATACTAGCTGGATTTAGCAGTTACAAGTGCATTGATGCAAATACAATAGGACATTCCTGAGGGGAATTGCAATTTAAAAACAAAACAAACAAACAAGCAGAATTTCCAAACAAAAATTCCACGTTTGCCACAATAAATGCTGTGCCAGGAAATTTCATAGCTCCGAGAAACCCAGAAAATCCTGCACCCAAAGCTAGAAAACCCTTCCAGTACAAAGCATGGCTAATATATAACCTCCCAAACACACAGTATAGCCCTGGTAAAGTTGTAAATTCTGGTTGCAAATGAGGCCACAAACAAAATTTTGCTCAAGGCATGAATCATAAATTCAAACAATAATCATCTCCTGCACGAGGCACAACTACTTTGTTTACTTCTTATAGCCTGTTTCCTAAACATGAAGATGAAAGTAGGTCAAGTAAATTTAGCATCTTTTCACATGAAGTATGTTATGCTAGCGGGTGGCACAGCCTGATTTACAATTACATGAGTTTACATGAATATTAAAATATGTGTTTGCACTGTGCTGTGTCATTACACATATTGACATTTTACCTCACCATGACACGGAATCATAGAAAACACCCATGATTTGGAGGAAGGAGGGAGCACAAGTGGAGAGGAATATTTACCGCTGCGGCAGCCCCAATGCGATTTTGACAGAGAATCGTCGAACCATCAAACAACACAAACCAAATGGAAAAGGCCTCAGAGATCATCCAGTCCAACCTAGCACCCAACACCATCTCATCCACTCAACCATGGCACCAAGTGCCTCAGCCAGTCTCCTTTTAAATCACTTCCAGTGATGGCGACTCCACCACCTCCCAATGGCCAATCTCTCTTGCTGGGAAGAATTTCTTACTAACATCCAGCCTGGACCTCCCCTGATGCAGCTTGAGACTGTGTCCTCTTGTTCTGCTGCTGCTTGCCTGGGAGAAGAGACCACCCCCCATCTGGCTACAACCTCCCTTCAGGTAGTTGTAGATGGCAAGAAGGTCTCCCCTGAGCCTCCTCCTCTCCAGGCTAAGCAACCCCAGCTCCCTCAGCCTCTCCTCACAGGGCTGTGCTCCAGACCCCTCCCCAGCTTTGTTGCCCTTCTTTGGACATGTCTGAGCAACTCAGCATCTTTCTTGAATTGCGGAGCCCAGAACTGGATATAGGACTCAAGGTATGGCCTGACCAGTGCTGAGTCTAGGGCAGAATGACTTCCCTGCTCCTGCTGGCCACACTATTCCTGATGCAGGCCAGGATGCCATTGGCCTTCTTGACCACCTGGGCACACTGCTGGCTCTTGTTCAGCCTGCTATCAGCCAGTAGGCCCAGGTCTCTTTCTGCCTGGCCACTTATGCTGGAAGACACCTTAGAGATCATCTAATTCAACCTCCCTGCAAGGATATCTCTCAAGTAGCCCAGGTTACTCAAGAACCCATCCAACCTGGCCTTGAACATCTCCAGGGAGGGAGCATCCACAGCCTCTCTGGACAATCCATTCCAGAGACACAGAATCATAGAATTGTCAGAGTTGGAAGGGACCTCAAGGATCATCCCATTCCAGCCCCCTGCATCACACTACATCAGGTTGCTCAGGCTCCCACCCAGCCTGGCCTTCATAACCTCCATGGATGAGGCTTCTACCACCTCCCTGGGCAACATTCCAGTGTCTCACCACCCTGATGGTGAAGAACTTCTTGTCAGGAAAGATGTTGAATGATAATTTTGAAAGTGAATTTTACTATTTTGGGGGGGGGGGGGGAAGCTTTGTAACTATAGCAATGAGTTGCAAGGGGAGAAAAGTGAAACTTGGCGAACCCACTGGCTTCTTTAGTTGTCAAACATGTGAATTGCATTGTAATTGGTTACCAAAAAGAGCTTTTTTTTTGTTTTTTTACAGAAAATCCCCAAATTTAACAGCCATGGACTTTCTTAACATTGGATAGAAGCATAAAAGAAACTTTAAACCAGAAGATATTTCCCAGGAACAGAGATTAAGGGCATTGCTATTCCTAGGTGGTAGGGAAAAAAAGGAAAGAAGAATAACATTTGGCACAACCTCTCAAATGCCAGCTGCCATGAAAACACAAAGAGAATCTCTGGAGGAACACTTTTAAGCTGTTGAGGCTTCCATCCTCAAAAATTCTTCAGGCACCTCCTACTTAACTTACAAGAGGAGAACATACTCAGCTACAATTTTTGTTATAAACCCCCATTAGGGAATAAATTTCCACTGACAAACAGCCCCAGAGCTGACTCAGAGTGTATAATTATGAAGCTGTCCAAAGGTGGAATTTGAACATGAATCCAGAGGAAAGTTTCTTGCTTCAACTGTACAACATGAATGTGCTGCCAAGATGGCAGCAAAGAAAAGCTGAGACAGAAACACCATTGTTTCACTTTTCAGCAGCACCCAGATTGCAAAGTATGGCACAGAGATCTAAGTTCAATTTCTTTGGCCAAGTTGGCTTTGTGTATATCCTCAGGTACCACTGAAATGCAGTATTAACTTTCCACAGCATATCTGGTTTCCACTGCTGCTGCCAGACAGGAGTTTCAAAAGTCCATTCATTCTCCTGAGAAAGAAAACTTTATTAACATTAATATTTACTCTTGTGTTTAGTAGATTATGGGATCACAGGATGGCAGGGGTTGGAAGGGACAGTCAAAGGTCATTCAGTCCAACTCCCCTGCCAGAGCAGGACCATACAATCTAGTTCAGGTCACACAGGAACACATCCAGACAGGCTTTGAAATCTCCAGAGAAGGAGACTCCACAACCTCTCTGGGCAGCCTGTCCCAGTGTTCTGTGACCCTCACAGTAAAGAAGTTCCCCCTTGTGTTGAGGTGGAACCTCCTGTGCTGCAGCTTACATCCATTGCTCCTTGTCCTGTCCCAGGGAGCAAGTGAGCAGAGCCTGTCCCCCCTCTCCTGACCCCCAGCCCTCAGATATTGATAAACATTTATTAAATCCCTCTAAGTCTCCTCTTCTCCAGATTGAACAGCCCCAGGGCTCTCAGCCTTTCCTCACCAGGCAGTGCTCCAGTCCCTTAATCATCTTGGTAGCTCTCCTTTGGACTCTCTCCAGCAGATCCTTGTCCCTCTTGGACTATCATGTGAGGCAAATCTTCATCATAGAATCATAGGATTCTCAGGGTTGGAAGGGACCTCAAGGGTCATCTGGTTCCAACCCCCCTGCCATGGGCAGGGACACCTCACACTAGATCAGGTTGCCCAGAGCCACATCCAGCCTGGCCTTCAAAACTTCCAGGGATGAAGCTTCCACCACTTCTTTGGGCAACCTGTGCCAGTGTCAGTCTCAAATCCAAACAAATCCTGTAGCAAGTAAAAATGTAAGTAAGCCTACAGATGATAGCAGGCCTGCAGCATCTAATCAGCGAGGGGTTTGATGCCTGCTTCAGTAGTAAAGGTATTGACAGAACCTTCTTTTGGACCAGGCAGTGGCAGCTTCCCATGCTAACATAGCCTGCCTGTTAAACTGTGCTAAATTCCTGAGAAAACTTGTCAGTATTAGGAGGCATCCCATTCTAATTAGGCTTCATTAAGATTTATAGCACTATTTGAATATGATACAGCTATCTGTGTGTTTTGATATTTGGAGTGAAATGTTTTCTCACAGCTGAGACCTTGTCTATAATTTCAGTCCAAAGCATTTTTTTTTTCCTAGTCAAGTTATAAAACACTGAAAACAGGGAATTATAATTAAAAAGTGGTAACTTGAAAAAGAAAACTCAAGTATAAAAGCCACAGTTCTTTTCTCCTAGCTTGATCACAAGAATCACAAGCAACTAACGAGAAGTATAACCATATGTTTACTGGGTTTGCCACTACAGAGGCACCAAGACAAATCAGACTCAGGGCAGTTTTCTTGTCTTTAAGACCTATTCAATGATTATAGGCCAAATTTTAGACTTGGACTCTGCAATGAATGGGAAGAATAAAGAAGCTCTGCTACCATGATAAATAATACTACACAATTGTTTGCTCTTCCTGGTGTCCAAGCAAACTTGATTTTACAAAGGAGAAGTTACTGAGCTCAGACATGAAGCATTCCATCATATCCACCTTAATCAAGAGAATACAGAATACAGGCTGGAAAAGACCTTTGAAATCATCCAGTCCAACCTATCACCCAACACCATCTCATCAACTAAACCATGGCACCAAGTGCCTCATCCAGGCTCTTTTGAAACACTTCCAGTGATGGTGACTCCACCACCTCCCTGGGCAGCACATTCCAATGACAAATCTCTCTTTCTGGGTGGAATTTCTTCCTAACATCCAGTCTAAACCTCCCCTGGCACAGCTTGAGACTGTGTCCTCTTGTTCTGGTGCTGCTTGCCTGGGAGAAGAGACCAATCCCCATCTGGCTACAACCTCCCTTCAGGGAGTTGTAGATGGCAAGAAGGTCTCCCCTGAGCCTCCTCTTCTCCAGACTACGCAACCCCAGCTCCCTCAGCTTCTCCCAGGGCTGTGCTCCAGACTCCTCCCCAGCTTTGTTGCCCTTCTCTGGTCATGTTTGAGCAAGTCAACATCTTTCTTAAACTGAGGGGCCCAGAACTGGACAGGGTACTCAAGGTAATCAGAGATTATTTCTTGGGCTCATTCCTTTTCCAGCTGCAATTGCTTTGCCTTTCTGTGACAATTTCAGTGATTACTTATTAAAAAAAAAAAACCAAAACAAAACCCCACAACAACAACAAAACACAAACAATTGCAGCATCAGAATGCTGCAGGTTTAGTTTTAGCTGCAATAAAGCAGTTGAAAATAGGGAAAGGCATCAACATGAGCTGAGGAGCCACCGCCCTTTTGGTCAACATCTTCTTTGCAGATCACAGTTTGAAAGTTTCATAGTTTCATAGTTTCAGTTAGGGTTGGAAGGGACCACAAGGATCATCTAGTTCCAACCCCCCTGCCATGGCAGGGACACTCTACCCTAGATCAGGCTGGACAGAGCCTCGTCCAGCCTGGTCTTAAACACCACAAGGGACGGGGCCTCAACCACCTCCCTGGACAACCCATTCCAGGGCTTCACCACTCTCACGGTGAAGAACTTCCTCCTCACATCTAGCCTGAATCTCCCCACCTCCAGCTTCATCCCATTCCCCCTAGTCCTATCACTCCCTGATAGTCTGAAAAGTCCCTCCCCAGCCTTCTTGTAGGCCCCCTTCAGATACTGGAAGGCCACATGAGGTCACCTCGGAGCCTCTCTTCTCCAGGCTGAACACCCCCAACTCCTTCATCTGTCCTCATAGGAGAGGTGCTCCAGCCCTCTGATCATCCTCGTGGCCCTTCTCTGGACACGCTCCAGCACCTCAGATCCCTCTTGTAATAGGGGCTCCAGAACTGGACGCAGTACTCCAGGTGGGTCTCCCAGAGCTGAGTAGAGGGGGAAATCACCTCCCTTGACCTGCTGGCCACACTTCTCCTGATGCAGCCCAGGATCTGATTGGCTTTCCGGCTGCAAGTGCACATTGAGAGCTCATGTTGAGCTTCTCGTCCACCAGCACCCCCAAGTCCTCTCCTCTGGGCTGCTCCCCAGCCAGTCACTGCCCAGCCTGTATTTGTGCTGGGATTGCCTCGACCCAGATGCAGGACCCTGCACTTGGTCTTGTTGAAGCTCATGAGGTTGGCCTTGCCCACCTCTCCAGCCTGTCAAGTCCCTCTGGATGGCATCCCTTCCCTCCAGCGTGTCTGCTGCACCCACAGCTTGGTGTCATCAGCAAACTTGCTGAGGTGCACTCAATGCCCTGTCCATGTCACCCACAAAGATGTTGAACAAGACTGGTCCCGGACTGATCCCTGAGGGACTCCGCTTGTCACTGGCCTCCACTGGGACATGGACCCATTGACAGCCACTCTTTGGGTGCGGCCATCAAGCCAGTTCCTTATCCATCTGGTGGTCCATCCATCAAACCCGTGTGTCACCAGCTTGGAGACCAGGATGTGGTGTGGGACAGTGTCAAGGCTTTGCTCAGGTCCAGTAAACGACTCAGTTGCTCGCCCCTCATCTATTAATGCTGTCACCTGTTCATAGAAGGCCACCAGGTTTGTCAGGCAGGATTTGCCCTTGGCAAGCCATGCTGACTGCTCCCAATCACCTCTTCACTACTCTTCTGAGTCAGTAGTGCCTCCAGGAGGATCTGCTCCATGATCTTTCCGGGCACAGAGGTGAGACTGACCGGCCTGTAGTTCCCTGGTTCCTCCTTCTTACCCTTTTTGAAAATGGGAGCAATATTTGCCCTTTTCCAATCTGTGGGGACTTCCCCAGTCTGCCATGACTTTTGAATATAATAGAGAGGGGCTTAGCAACCTCATCTGCTGCAGTTCTCTCAGCACCCGTGGGTGTATCCCGTCGGTCCCATGGACTTGAACACTTTCAGGTTCTTCAGGTGATCACGAACCTGAGCTTCACTTATAAGGGCAGTTCTTCCTCCCCATCCGGCATCATCTGCCATGACTCCAGGAGTGTGGCTGGAGGCCCTTGCAGTGAAGACTGAGGTAAAGAAGTTATTGAGTACCTCAGCCTTTCCACATCACTTGTGACCAATTCACCATTTCCTTTCTGAGGGGGCCCACACCTTCCCTACTCATCTTCTTGCCATTAATATACCTGTAGAAATTCTTAGTGCTCCCTTTGACCTCCCTGGCTAGCTTCAATTCAAACTCTGCTTTGGCTTTCCTAACCAGGCCTCTTGCTGCTCGGGCAGCTTCCTTATATACCCCTGTTCTATCTGTCCTTCCCTCCACTGCCTGTAGAGTTTCTTTTTAAGTAATAGTGTGTCCAGGAGCTCCTTGTTCATCCAGGCAGGCCTCCTAGCGTTCTTCCTGTTTTTCTCTTTGTTGGTATACATAGCTCCTGGACACAGAGGAGGTGGTCCTTGAATACTGACCAGCTGTCCTGGGTCCCTCTTCCCTCCAGGGCTTGTCCCATGACACTGTGGCTAGCAGACTCCTGAAGCGATCGAAGTCTGCACGCCTAAAGTCTAGGGACATAAGCTTAGAATAGGTCCTCCTGATAGCCCTGAGGAGATTAAATTCAACTGCTTCATGGTCACTGCAGCCAAGGCAGTCTCTGAGCCTCACATTGGTTACCAGCCTTCCCTGTTGGTGAGAACAAGGTCCAGCAGAGCACCTTTTCTTGTTGGTTCCTCTACCATTTGGAGGAGGAAGTTGTCTTCTATGCACTCCAGGAACATCCTGGATTGCTGGTGCCTTGCTGTGTTGTCCCTCCAGCAGATGTCAGGGTGGTTGAAATCTCCCATGAGGACCAGGGCTTGTGACCTGGAAGCCGCTTCTATTTGCCTGTAGGGCCCTCATCTGCTTGGTTCTGCTGGTCAGGTGGCCTGTAGGAGACCCCCACAGTAATATCTCCTTCCCCTGTCTTGCCTTTAATTCTAACCCATATACTCTCAACCATCTCATCATCCCTCCCCAGGTGGAGTTCTGCTGACTCCAGCTGGTTCTTGACATAGAGGGCAACACCTCCTCCTCTCCTTCCCTGCTATCCTTCCTAAAAGCTTGTAACCATCTATCCCTACATTCCAATCATGGGAATCATCCCACCAGTTTCAGTAATGCCCACTAGTCATGGCCTCCCAGCAGCACGGTGGCTATTAATTCATCCTGTTTTGTTGCCCAAGCTCGTGCATTTGCATAGAGCACTTCAGCTGGGCTGGCCCTGTGTCCTCTTGTGCCAACTCCCTTTGTTTTCACAGGGTGTCCTGGTGTTTTCATCTGTGTCTGGCCTCAGGGCAGCAAGTTGAGAGCCCTTAGCATCTCTCCATCCCCTGCCTCTGGTGAGCTGCCCCTCTGCTTCTCACAGGCCAGCAGGAACTATTACCCCCTTCCCCCTTCAAATCTAGTTTAAAGCCCTATCAATGAGCCCTGCCAATTCCTTCCCCAGGATCCTTTCCCCCTCTGGGACAAGTGTGCCCCATTAGTTGTTTGCAGCCTGGTGCCTTGTAAACCAAGCCATGATTGTAGAACCCAAATCCTGTCGATGGCACCGCCCCGGAGCCATGAATGACCTGTTTGCTCTTCCTCAGTGTTCCCTCATCCTCTCTGACTTAGAGGGATAGCAGAGAACACAACCTGACTCCTGATCCCTTTGCAGGTGCCCCAAGGTTCTGAAATCACTTTAATTGATTGCGAGCCTCTTGTTGTTGCATCGTCACTACCCACCTGAAAGACCAGCATGGGTAGTAGTCTGAAGGACTA